>RQOL01000426.1:82133-190658 GCA_013076295.1 Sanderia malayensis | reverse complement strand
CATAACTCCCGAACCGTTTGGAGTAGAACTTAGCGGAAAGCTTTACTGTGATCAGCGCAATGCAGCGATCATTTCTATACCCATTTCCACCCTTATTGACCCCCAGGAAAAAAGCCTTTTTGATCACAACAAAATTCCTTTGATCCCATTGTTTTTCGAACGTCGATTGTTCAAAAGACAGGGCATTGTTCAGAGTCGGCGGTCACGTGTGATCACATTTTATTATATATAGACTAGCCGGGGCCCGGTCGCTACGCTCCCTCCCCGGAGCCCCCCAAGCAACAAAAGCTTAATGTGGTTGGCGCGCTTCGCGCGCTGCATTCGCTCCCGCTCATGCCCTTACATACATACATCATACATACATACCTACATACATACATACCTACATACCTACATACATACATACATACATACATACATACATACATACATACATACATACATACATACATACATACATACATACATACATACATGGGCCGGGTTCGGTCACTTCGCTCCCTCCCCGGAGCCCGTCAGATAAACAAAGCTTAATCTGGTTGGCGCGCTTCGCGCGCTGCATTCGCTACCGCTCATGCCCATACATACATACATACATACATACATACCCTACAGTACATACCCTACATACATACCCTACAATACATACCCATATACATACCCTACATACACCTACAATACATACCTACAATACATACCTATAATACATACCCTACAATACATACCACTACCTAATACATACCTACAATACATACCCTACAATACATACCCTACAATACATACCCTAATACATACCCTACAATACATACCCTACATAACATACCCTACAATACATACCCTACAATACATACCCTACAATACATACCTACAATACATACCCACAATACATACCCTACATACATACCCTACAATACATACCCTACAATACATACCCTACAATACATACCCTACAATACATACCCTACAATACATACCCTACAATACATACCCTACAATACATACCCTACATACATACCTACAATACATACCCTACATACATACCCTACAATACATACCTACAATACATACCCTACAATACATACCCTACATAACATACCCTACAATACATACCCTACAATACATACCCTACAATACATACCCTACATAACATACCCTACAATACATACCCTACAATACTACCCTACAATACAATACCTACAATACATACCTACAATACATACCTACAATACATACCTACAATACATACCCTACAATACATACCCTACAATACATACCTTACAATACATACCCTACAATACATACCTACAATACATACCTACAATACATACCCTACGATACATACCCTACATACATACCTTACAATACATACCCTACAATACATACCCTACAATACATACAATAATACATACCCTACAATACATACCCTACATACATACCCTACAATACATACCCTACAATACACACGACGCCACATTTCTAAAGAAAGTAAAGGTGGGAGGTCGAATCTTCCCCCCTGCCAAGCGACCGCCCGCGCCCACGCTGCCCCCCTGAAAGCCGCTTCCAAGTTGATAGCTTCAGTGTGAAGTTTGAAAAAAAAGTTGCCTTCAAAAATTTAATCAATCCTGGAAAATTTAAACTCAATCTAATAAAAAATATATCAAACTGTAGCTAAGGAAACAGCGAATCCGATAAATATATTCACATTTCTTAACAGTGTTGTTTTGAATTTTAAGAGAGTATTTAGTGCAGCCCAACACAAAACCGTGAAAAAATTTATTCATCAGCCAACTTTAAAACACAAAAATTCCCCTAACTTGGTCAAAATTTGTCCATTTGAACTCAAATTACACCAGCATGAAGCTAATACCTTGGCAAATAAATATCGAAAGTAATTGGGTGCATTGAAAAGCTTTTCGCAATTTTAGTTGTAAATTTTTGAAGTCCAAGACATGATTTTTCATCAAAAATAGCCGTGAAATCAAACCCTGCAAAAAATAGCATTGAAACACGATTCACCAACTTTCAAATTAATTAACGTGGCCAATTTTTGTCCTACACACCCACGAAAATATCAACATGAAGCTAATAGCTTGGCGAACATTTATCGAAAGTATTTGGGTGAAAAAAACAAAGTTTTGGCAGGTTAAAATTTAATTTTCGCAAATGCAAAACACACGCGTGTTGCTGAAAATTTCGTGTTTTCCAGCAAAACCCAAACTCGGCCAAAACTGTCCAAAAACAGAGGAAAATCAACAAAACAAAAAAAACAAAGCCATATAACTTTAGTTCTTGTGTAAATAAACAGTTATCGAAAGTTTAAATGGAGAAAATCGGCCCAGAACGACCCGAGAAAATCAAAATTGTCTTCGTGTTTTGGTTAGGCCCTCGAGCCGAAAGAAAAACGTGAGGTGAAACAAAACAAAACTCGTGCTATTTAAAGCCAAAAAACAATTGAATAAAGGAAATACCTTGAAATAATTGTCCACAATTGTCTCCACAGGTCCTGAGAACAATTGACACGTCTTTACAATTGATTTCCGGCACGTATTCACGTTAAACCGAGCAACTTGCCGCCCGTTCAACTAAAAAAACACGTGTTTCTCCCTGCTCGTTTTGCATCTCATTAACTCCGTCCGGAACTTTCTAGAAAGTCGGAACACAAAATGGGCCATAACTCCCGAACCGTGGGTAGAAATTAGCCAAATAGCTTTACTGTGATCAGCAATGCAGCGATCATTTTATACCAATTTGCACCCTTATTGACCCCAAAAAAAGCCTTTATGGATACAACGAAATTCCTTTGATCCCATTGTTTCGAACGTCGATTGTTCCGGAACAATGGACCATTGTTGAGCTCCTCCTGGTCACGTGTGGACGTAATATATTATATAGACTAGCCGGGGCGCTCGCATACGCTCGCTTCCCGGAGCCGTCAAGTACAAAAAGTTTAATGTGGGTTGGCGCACTTCGTGCGCTGCATTCGCTAAGCTCATGGCCCTTTCCCACCCCACGTACCAGTGGTTTGGCTCGCCTCGCCGCCCTGTCTATCTATTGTCACGATTGTCAGTGTTTAACATGCATGGAAATTAGTTTTAGCGGTCAGCCTCGTTTTCATCATCTAAGCCTCGTACTGATGGTACAGTAGATAAGATGCAAGATAAAAGTTTGTTTTGTTTTAGGGACGACAACAATTAGCTGCTATTAGTGAGTGATGGATTGACATTGGATGTGGTCTTTTGTCAACTAATATAGGGATAGGTATAAACAGTAAAGGACCATTGATGATGAATGTCCAGAATTTAAATTAATTTTGACTTACACTGATGACCACTGATGCATTGATTTTTGATAAAGCAATAAGTATGTAGCCTCCAATACTTGCATTGGTACATTGATGTACATCAGTAGATCTACAAAGTGAAAGAGACAAATTATATTCTATTTAATATGTTGGTTTATTACTATCAAGGCTAAAAAATAATTGGATTTGGATTTGGAGAATCTGTGGGAGTTTAATTTTCCTTTGATGTTGATTTAATGTATATTCATTATGAAAGAAATAAAGGAAATTAATATTGATCAGTATGACATAACATTACAGTATGACATTACAGACAAAACAGATCATTTAATGCAATTGCCATGAAAAGCTTTATTAAATTAAATGAAGTACAACGATTTCTACGGCTGGGATTGGTTTTACATTAGTTTCAATCATATAGAACATAAGGATAAGCACGGGACACCGTGGATAACGAATGCAAAAGTACTTCATAATCATCATCAATGGGATGGGAATTGCATGGTGAAAGGAGTTTCATAGAGTATTGGGCTTGGTTGGTAAGGCAAAGAAGGCAGCCACAAAGTGAAAAGAATCGTCAACGAAAAATTATAACAAAATTAAAGCCACTGAAACATGTGGGTACAGCATTAAACACTCTTTCCGAAATCATTAAATATAAAGAGCCATGAAACATAAGCGGAGTTGTCAATTTTGGCCTGAGGAAACTATATGTTTGAGTGAAATACAATTGGCCTAAGCAACTATATGGGAACTTGAATGGGTTGAAACTAAAAATAAAGTCTACTTACTCCTGAGCTGCGGCAAAATGAATGTTTCTCTCAGCTTTACTTTCTCTTATTTCACCATCAAGTTCCATTGCAATCCAAGATTTGGGAAACGAATATTCGGACAGCACAACCACAACCAGCATGAGAATTGCTACGTTGACGAAACATAGCATAAATCAAAATCACACAACAAATTCTATTGTTATGCCGTCCCGTTTTGACGTAATTATTTGATTGAGCTGGATTGGCTTACAATCAACCCAACCCAAGAGAACTCAACTCAAGTGAACAAAGAACATGTGGTGGCAAGGCAATGCGTCCTTCCTTTCATCTTTCTGTTCTGTGGTGATGGTAAGTAGGTTTTCCAGATCGTATTATATCATTGCGATCTTTCAGGTTACATCTTTAAAATAATCTATAGTGTTTCTGTGAAGGTTTTGATTCATTTTTCTAGCGTATAAGACTTTAGCAAATATAGTATTTGACCACGAATCCTTGAGAATAGGCCACATTTGAGAAAAACGGATGATCATTGTTCGCATTGGAAAATGAGATACGATTCTGTGCTACTTACGTTTTATTACATGTATTATTCGTGAATTTTAGGTACTCTCTGTGCTACGTATGGGATTTGTGTGGTGCGATGTCAATGCAGGCAATTTTGACTGTTCTTCAGGTAAGTATATTGAATTATATGAGATCATTATGCATCCCAAAGGCCACATCTTGTTCATTTATAAAGACGGGTTTTTGAAATACATTTCTTGTAAATTTTTAGGGTTTGTGTCACAGCATGTCCAAGAAGAGTGTTGGTGATAAATATTTGTTGGCGGAATGCACCGTTTTTCAAAGGTAATAGTCTTGTTATTATTTTTGCAATGTTATTATTATTAATTGTTATTCTAATTTATCGTTGTACAAAATTTAACAATTTAACAAAACAAACAAATAACAGGGAAAGAAAACGAACAAAGACAAACATGAACACAATTACAGTTACAATTACTTTTTCTGAATGTTTGTGCCCCTTACCAAAGACAAAATTTCTTTTGTGGCACATCTGCCCAATGCACCTCGTGTGCGCTTCTTCTTTATTTTTTTTTTGTTGTTTTTTATATTTTTTGAATCTTTTTTTTTCTATAATTTTTATTTTATTTTTCAGATTTCCTGTAGAGAAAAAGACATTGTTACAGAAGGAGTTGAAAGTAAGCAATATGTTATACACACAGATGAGATGGAAATATTGCATTGCAACTTACGCTATTTCATCCTTTGTTAAATGCCCATCAGGGTGCTAACAAAATGAAATTTGGTGCCTCTTTTAATGGCACTGAACTTCAAGGCACATTGCCTTTTTAGTGAGCCAATGTCAGTAAAATTGATTAGCTAGGATTAATATGAGAACAATATATTAAAACAGTGACTCACATAGGATACATTTGTGTTTCCTGTAAAGCAGTTTGATAATCTATGCATAACATTTGTTTAGATTTATCAATATATGGATTAAAGTATTTTTCAATGCTACCTTAGTTTCTTCTCCACAATAACCACTGTGGGTTCCTTTGGAACAGTGTTGGCAACTTCAGGCTCAACTGCTTCATCATCCTCTGTCTGAACTGTTTCAGCACCCTCAGGCATGGCAACTTCATTTTCAGTATCCATGTTAAAACTATATATAAATATATTGTCATTGTCATTCAATGAAAGGTGAGTTAATAGGGTATCGGTCGTTTGAATTTGCCTATACAGTTCTGTTGATGTTACAATAGTATATACTTTTAATGTATTAATATGACACAGTTTTATTTTTGCAGTTAATGAATAATAATTATCTTTCTTACAATGAAGAGGAGAGACTAAAGGCAGGCAGAAAACGCAGAACTGAATACATGAACTTACGGTAGCAGTGGTGACAAAATTTATCTATTTCAAGTGAACTGTTAAGGATAAAATTGTTATTGTGATAATATCCACTGCAATAGCAATTGTGACATAAAATATAGCAGTTTGAGCTTTTTTAAAGCTGTTTAGTTATAAATAGCCTGTATTTTCATGTGAAAGTAAAAGCAACGTTGAAAATACATGTACTTACGTAATTGTTGTTTTTCTTGTGGTGGGTTGAAAAAAATTTTTACGCACGCTATGTCCTCTATGACGCAAGAAAATTTTAAATTTCGCGCCGCTATTGTTGTTGCTAGGACGCCGAAATTCCCGTGTAAATCTGATGATAATAGTATTAGCTCCTGCAGGACATTACGTGGTGCTGCATTGATTTTATTGTGACTGTAGTTTTAAGAGCAACAAAACTTGGAATTATGCGATAACTATTAGAATTACAAATTACAATTGCGATGAGAATACACGTTTTTTTTATAAGGAACCTAGCTGAGGGCCTAGTTGTTTAAGTTTGTTATTTTGAGATCCTTTGACCACTTTGTACTTGTAAAAGGTCTTTAATTTTAAGTTTGGCATTTGGTGGACATAATTAGTAGAGACGCAAGAAAAGCATTCAAATTCATCGTTTTGCTGTGTGAAAGGATAAGAGGTTAACACATGAAGAAGCTTCAAATAATGTAAAAGTACTGAAAATCAATGGAACCGGCTTCTCAATTTTGAATAGTGCGGAAATATTAATATACTAAAAATTAAAAGATGCCTTAGTGATTTGGTCTGTAGTAGTAAACGTTCCTTAAGTTTTCTACCTTATACATGTAGGTTCCTTATAGAAAAGCTTGTTACTTCAAGTTGCTATTATGTTGTAATTGTTCTGAGGATTCAATAAGTTTCTGTGCTTGCATGTTAATTGTATGGGAAAGCTCTTTATGATATAAGACACATTGTAAGATGGTAGTACAGTTCATGTAATACAGTGTCTACATACTGAAAACATAAGCAAGTGTCAATGATATATACAATTAGAATGTTGTTGATAAAAAAAACAGAAACAGTTTGTTAAGCACTTCCACAGTGAATGAATGAGGACACACCATACACTATGAGGTTCTGGTTAAAAGATATCTACAATGGGAAACTTATCATGCAAGACTCTCAATATTCAAGTAAGATAACAAAGACATATTTATGCACATATAGATTATTAAAATGCATTAATAATGTTTGCTTGTGTGGTAAGAGCTATGTTAGCTTGTTTTGTCCAATGTAATGGAGGATTCTATCAGTGATTGATACAATGTATGCTTCCCACTAAATTTGAAAATGTTGTGCTCTAATGGTTGTGAAATCATTGCCGTCTATGCCTGGCACACTGAGCTTACGACAACACATCTACCTGATAAGGAACATCATTAAGTGACAATGAGGAAGAATTAAGTACCTACAGGTTTAGAATACTGTAAGTGATTCGTTAAGAAAACATTTAGTGGTAGTCAATGTAGAAATATTATTTAGCATTTATTTATTCAGTCTGCTTTTCAAGCAAGGTGCATTAATTGTTCATATGGAACAGAGAGCATCATACCTTGAATATTATACCTGACTTGGGAAATAATTTGAAGAGAACATTTTGAACCATTGATTTAATTTTCCATTGCCTTTGACTAAATGAATCTGTACAAAAAATAGGAAAAGAGCATTAATGAGTGTATTCGACAAAACAGTTATGCAATGCACGTGCAATGAGGAAGGTGGTAAGTAAATAAAGTGTGGAATTTTCCCAGGGCTTGAACTTGACTTTCACTGGTTTCCTTCATGTACACATTACAACAATTAAACATCTTGGATAAACAGAAATGAAAGCAGGTTCATGTTGGGATATCAATGAGCTTTGCTCGTAAAACAAAGAAGGAAGCCACAAAGTCAATAAATTGGTTAGGAACTATATTCACGAAAACAAAAGCCCCAGGAAGATTTCGATATAGCAATGCACATTTCATTGGAGAATTTCCAGAATTCTGGCCTAACAAACTACTATATGTAAACCGTGAGTAAAGTAGAAATGGCCTAAGCTAAGCAATTTCCACTCAACATATCAAATGGAAAGGGATAAAAATGTCCTCTCCTCATTCACAGCAGCCTAGTTGTCTCCCTTAAGTCAATAGGGGTATCTCCTCTACCTGAGCTTCATTTTCTCTCATTTCAGTATCAATTCCCTTATATCTAAATATCCATTGTTTGATTGTCCAAAATGAAAATTAACCTGACTTACCTTTGGTGAAGATCAAGGTAGTTGTTTCCTTTGAGCCAGGAAGGCTTTATGAGGTATAATTTCATTGAGTTCAGCAACTAAATCCGACTCGATGCCATTTGTTGGCAGGCAGAAACTTTGACCCGACAGGCAACAATAGAAACAATATATATATAATATATATATATATATATTATATATATATGTTTTTTTTTTTTTGTTGTTTTTTTTTGTTGTTTTTTTTGTTTTGTAGTTGTTTTGTTTGTTCATTTCTTGCGATGATGAGACATAACATAGATGAAAATCATACATAGACAGCACAAAGGCGTTTGAAATGGGAGACAGAAGTCTGCCTCGTTTCAATGATCTTAGCAGAAATGCATCTAATTAAAAACGAAGTCGATAAATTTTGTTATGATGTTATTGAATGGAGATTTATATGGGACAAATACACAAATATATGAATATTGAAACTCTAACGATTTATCTGCTGGCAATCTTCTATTGAAAACGTAAATCGCTAATTTAAAAACCTTATTATTAATGCGGAAGATCTGAAAGATATACAATACAGTACAAAAACATGTTTTGAAAGGACGTGGATAGATATTTGTATTGTATGCGAAGTACGAATGCGAAGGGTTGAGTCATGATATAGTCTACTATTAAAATTGGTGAATGGTCAATATCCATAAAAATTGATACATACAATCCGTAGTTCAGGTTGCAAAATTGATTGGTTAAGCGACGTCTTTAGCAAAATGACAGTACCTCAATTTGGATTCTTCAATAGCACTTCACTCTCAGCAAGCATACATCTCTGCCACGGCGTGAATGTATTCTTTCAATAACCGCGTTCGTTTGTTTTGAGGATTACGTTTGTACATAGCAAAAAAAAAGAATAAGATTGCCGGTTACATTAGTTAAAAGCTCGAACACCAGCGTCAAGGAGTAACCTTTGTTCGAGTTTTCCTTGTTGGTGAAAAGTGCAATTGAAATTGGAATATATAACAGTAAACACAAAGGGGCCTCTATAGATTTTAGATCAAGTGTTCATGTATTAAAAGGAGAGGGGGGATGTTATTGATAGTGCGATGTTTTGCAAAAAGTAACTATCCTTAAGGGACAACTTGCAGTTTTCACAGAGTAAGGAAATCCACTTTCCCATAGGCAATATCGGAGAAAATGGCAACGCATAACTCTTAATAATCGGGCGCTACGCAGGATTCAGGACTGTGCCGACTGCTGTGTGTGGTGCAGTCACCCCTGGACATGTGGAGGGTGTAATGTCCAGTTGGTCTCCGCAGATCAGTGTTATCTAGAATGAATGCATTCTAGAAAGGTGCCAGTAACGGCTGTACATCACACTTATGTGCGACGTGATCTGCGTTGACACACAATACCCGTACCCTTGAATGTGTGTATGTGCGTTTTGGTAGGCAGCCCTCTGTAGAGCAACTGTGCAGATGGTCGCTCTAGGATGAAGCCTTTACAGGACTTCTTGGAAAACAATGTTCTTTGTTTTCCTGTGTGTTTCCTCTGGGAGGAATACTTTTAGCCCGTTAAATGATGTTGCTCTTGACATGGCCACATATAACTGACCATGTGTGAACACGGGCTCAGGTAAGTACAAACCAACATACCTCAGGGATTGCCCCTGTGCCTTGTTGATTGTCAAGCAGTATGCAAGTCTGACTGGAAACTGTCGGCGTTTCATTTTGAACGGCATTTCCGTGTCCTGAGTGGAGACTGTGATCTTGGGAATCATGACCCGTTGTCCTCTGTGCTCCTTGTAATGATCTCTGCCGTATCACGTGACGTCGGAGATGCCGAACTATGAGTCTTGTTCCGTTGCAAAGACCTTTCTTTGGATTGAGATTCCGCAGAAGAATGATCGTTGCACCAACCTAATGCAATGAATATTTTTGTGATTAATGACGGCTTTTTTATGGTGCACTACCTTTGCACATAATAATTTAATGTTAATAGGATGAAAATTGTACTCTTCCTACCTTGAGTTTAAGTCTGTGCAACGGCATTCCATTCGGAGTGAGTTGGTTGAGAAATTCAATGGGGTAGGCCTCTTCCTCATCTGGATCGTCTGTGACAACACTGTCTGTGCTGTAATAAGTTCTTTCGGCTGTTTGAAGTCTGTCCAGAATTAAGTCGTTCACTTGATGTGATAAGTCATTCTTCGGAGTCAGCAACAGCGTTCAGACATTGTTACAGGATCCATCATTAGGTGTGAATCTGGTGTGTTCGGCCTGGGAAAAATGAAGTTCAGCATGTCTTCTTTAGACGAAGTGCATATCTGTTGTGGCAGAATGACGTTGTCCAGTGCATCGTGTGCTTCTTGCTTGTTGCCAAGTCTGAGAAGCCATTCTGAGAATTCACGGTATGAATCATCTTGAACGGCTCTCATGTTGGTGTGTAAACGATGCTGCTGAAACTTTGTCCATAGATCAATGATCTGGTGTGATTTTAGAGTCTCTGCTACAATTCTTTCCCTTCCTGCTTTCGTGACGACAGGTAGAACTTGTCTGAATCACCACCAAGTAGCATGAACTTGCCACCAAATGGTCTGTCGACATGTGTAATGTCTCGAAGCAGTCGGTCGACTGCTTGTAATGCAAGTGCGGGAATCATGGAAGCTTCATCCCATATGAATAGGGTAGTTTCACGCAATACCTGTGCTCTCCTGCTCTGTCTCTTGACATTGCACGTTGATTCAGCTTGAAGTGGTATAGGAATTTGAAAGGTAGAGTGTGAAGTTCTACCATTTATGAGCAGTGTTGCAGCAATTCCTGACCACGCCATGCACTGAACTTTATGTCCATTGGCTTGCAGATTGTGAACCAACGTGTTGTAAAGGAAAGTTTTGCCGGTTCCAGCCGGCCCGTCAACAAAGTGACAGTTCTGTTCGGATTGCGCGTTGATAGCATCAGTGATTCCCGTGTATATGGCTCGCTGTTCAGGGTTCAATGCGGCCAGCATTCGTTCTCCTTCCTCTCTGGCATTGCCAACATCGATGTCATGTTCCTCTGTAATAAAAGTGAAATATTTGCAATAACATTGGAAAGAAAGCTAGGAAATCATGTGCAAAAATACGTAAATGCCCTTGTCTGCACGATTTAGGATACATTATTATATTCTTACTAATACAGTACATATTTGAAAATAACACATTAGTACCTCGTTCAGGAATGACATAGTCGGCTGGAAGTTGAGGAAGGTCAGCATAATTAGTGATCGATTGACCATGTACTTTCAAATTTTCGTCAATGTCTGTAGACATTGATACATGTGTCGGTCTTCAAAAGCTATGGCCATATCTGGATGATTGACTTGATCACGTCGTACAAAGTCTTCACTTAATGCTTCTTTGAACATGTTGAAGAGTGCTGCGATATCAGAAGGTGTTTGAAAAAGGAGTAATGTTGCAAACAACTGTCTCAGTTGTACTGGCATGTTGAAAATGACTGCCTCCTCCAAACAGCGTATGATTTCAGCATCATCTTCCAACAGACCTAGAGCTAAAGCAGCGTCTTTGAAGGAATTGCATAGGTTTCCTTCTATCATACGAAGATCTTCAAACGACGTGGCACCTCGTTTATGGAGAAGCAATAGTCTCAGTGCGAACCTTTGCTCACATGGTCGTGGGTGAACTTGATATATTCTGCCTATGACAGGCAGTGTTCTCCGCTGTCTTGCTTTCCATGTTTTGGTGCGCTCGTTGAAAACATAGTGTTCAGGAATCTCGTGATAGAGATATTGGCGTGCAGCCGGGTCTTGTGCATTCAATTCAAACCAAGACGTCAGTGTGGTTTTTTCATTGATGTTTTGTAATTGTTCGACCCTTCCATTATCCTGAAAGTATACGGTCTGCTGATCAGGTAAATGAACATGCAGACGTTTGATAGTGTGACTTTTCTCGTGCATGGAAAATTGGAATATTCTGTGAACAGCTTCGTGTGGTCCAATATACCGAGCGTTGATGTATTGGCGTACTTCATCGTGCTCAATATCTTGAGGTACTTGTTGCTGCTGTCCTTCAGAATTTCCACGTGTGCCATATCTTGTCCTTTATGAATATATTTGAAAATATATTTCACGGACTTCACAGTGCTACATATTTCGAGATTAATGTGACACTGATACTTGAGTAGAAGATGCGATTATGTGGCACAACCCATGTATCGTCTAGAAGTCGATCTTCCAGATTGACTGGGTGACGACAGCGTCGTCTGTAGAGTGGATAACCATTCGCATTAAGTTGTGTTTCGGCAGTGCGATCTTTCGGAAATCGTTTCTTGCATTTGTTATTCTCCATGCAAACACATCCGGGGTTTATATCACCGCATGGTCCATGTGTCATGTGCTTCAGCACTAACTTGTGATATCTTGCATCCTGTGGGTCCGGAATTTCAGCTGATATGAGTCGATCTACCTGTAGGTTTCGAGGAAAAATATCACATGTAAGTTCTACACATCAAAATGCATTGTGTTTTTACTAAGCAATACAACTGATGATTATATATCGTACTCTATATATAAATTATTGTTGTAGATGTTACCTCTTCGGGTGTTCGCGGTCTATCAGCCTCAGACAGGAACAGAATCATGTGAGCGTGTGGTAGTCCTCTCTTCTGAAATTCGATGACATATACATGTGCAATAGTGTGTCCAGAATGTGCTTGTGAAGGATATCTTCCAGTAGTTCTTGTAGTTTGAGTTGAAATACTCGTGTGACGATGTCAGGCCGGTCATTTGCCTTCTGGTGTGGTAGAATGTTCTCTGAAATCTCCTTCCATCTGGGATTGGCCGTCATGGTTAGGAAGATGTCAGGCTTGCCATACTTTCTGACGATAGTCATTGCATCTTGAAAGTTCTGGTACATATTTCGTTGACTGCCTGAAAAAGATGAGGGAAGTATCACAACACGACCGACATCAATATGAAGGGGTTCGTTGGGATTGTTTGCCCTGGCCATTTGATTTTCGATTTCAGCCCTTCTGTTCAGGTGATCCATTAGGCCTCGATAACTGTCAGCACGTAATTGCCGTTGATTGTGCAAAATCCAGTTGAGCTTGTTTCCTTCTATTTTGGTGTATGCGTCCACTAAATATTGTTGAAAGAGAAGTGTTGCCCTGTGGATGGTAGACAGTTGATTTCTGACTTGTATTCGGTACGAATAATATTCGGCGATTGTGAGTCTAATACGGTGGTTACGATCAGCATTTTGCTGGCCTTGTCCTTCACGTGTAGGTAGACGTTGAAGGTCCAAGCTGTATCCACGATCACCCTGAAAGAACAACAATGGATAGGTTAGAGGATCCGCAACAGGAGCTAAGGCATTAATCTTCATAAGATTACCACGCCTTGTTCGAACTTGAAGCTCTCTATTCTCGGGATTAGGAGCACCGCCATTGCGTGTAGTGTAGACTGCTGCAATTTCTCTGGCAGTAGGATTGTCATATCTTCGATCTTGTTCTGGGCGACCGGTAATAATCATCTTGAACGTGGGAATAGGCTGGTCATTGGCAATGGCTTGCTGCCTTTGCTCTTCCAGTACTTCTCCATTGTTTTAAAATGTTGAGCAAACCGATTTACTGCCATTAATTCGTTTTGCAGCAGCGCCACCATGTCTAAGTCCAAGTTTTGTTCTCTGGCTGTGTTCTGACGTTCTTGCAGTGCCTGTTGGGTGTCCATAATATATAATTCTGCATATTTTCTGGACCTGTCAGTTTCAGTTACCCCTGTTGAATGCAAGGAAACATTACAAATTGTACTTCGTTATATCAAATGTAATTTTCAATGCAGCAAATGCTTTGTTATGAAAGCATCATAAAGCGCCTTGATTTTCGATTGGACAACTCTTCATATTCAGGCAAGCATAGAGAGCTTATCCATTGCATGTTGGGTCGGAAATGAATTGAGTGTTCTGTCAACATCCGTTTCATCATGTGAAGCTATTATATGAAAATGTAGCATCATATAAGAGATAAGAGACGGACATTATATTTACCTGTCATATGGTATGCACTTCCATGTATGGTGATGACTGGTGGTCCTGCATTAGCGTGTCTTACAACATTAGCTGTCCAGGATGCCATCGCCATTAGTGAATTGTATCTACGGAAATTTTGAGAAAATATTTAGATTCATCAGTAGTTCCAGTGTATAAATGCATCACATTTGCCGGGGGTGGTTGAATGGGATCGAGAGTTATTAATCCTCCCAAGCAACATTTGTTGTATTGCCTTCTTGAGTTGAGTTCCTCTCGGAAGTATTTGCTTCACAGTGAATACATGTCTCGTCATTTTCCCAAGATGATGAGGCATTGGGGAGAATTGAGGAATTTCAAAATAGGTTGATTTACTTCCCTTCTTGTTGTTCGATGGGTTGAGGGACATCATCTTGGTGTTGTGGTGGATTTCGTCTTGCATTTCAACTTCTTGTGGTTGTACCGCTATTTCATTCTCTTCATTTCATTTTGAACGTTGGCTTGCAATTGCATAGCAGCAGGCAATATTGTGGATCCTGAAATTCAATGTAATCTAGTTAATATAATTCATCATGTGTTTTGAAATGCATAAAACTGAAACTTGTGAAGATATGTCTATTTAGAGAGCAAAATAATTTCCTGACATGGTGCTATGGAGAATGACTGGTGTATTTAAGCCAATTGTGATGGTAGTCTGTTTTACCTGATTATCATGTGGAATTGGAATGTGTTGTTCCACGTTGATTTCATCAGGTTGTGCCGGCCTTTCAATTTCATTATTTTCATTTTCAATATGTGTTTCGGGTTGCATCTGCATTGGCCGTATCTGTTGATAATGAAAATTAAATGAAATTAGTTATTTTAAGTATTAGTTATTGGAAATTTAATGCCATTACTGTGTGATTATGTAAATTGATAAATAAAAATGAACTTATAATACATGTGTAAAATAGGGAAATTGCATGAGGCATTTGGGTTATGGAGAATGGAAGTTGCCTAACTGTTAGGTAGTTTTACCTCATTGTCATTTTGAGCTTGATTTACATTAAGCATCTCCACATCTGCCGTTTGTATTGCTGCTTGACCTTCATGATTACGATTCAGAAGGGGTGGTTGCAACTGCATAACCATCGGCGGTACCTGCAGATGGAAAAATATTGATAATTTGGTTGATATAATAACTGGTTTAATTTTGATATTTTTAATTACAAAAAGCTGTATAATATAGGTTATGTATTTGAAAAGATTAGCAGAAATTATTGAGTTGTGTACCTGAAGTTGAGGGGCCAGTGCTGCAGGATATTGTAAGCCATTGTTTATTGGTTGTGGAACTGCTATAAGTCCGTAGTGGGGAAGCATCGCAGGTAGTTGCCATGGCACATATAATGCCTGCATTTGTGGATAATGAAGTGGGAGTGGTTGATATTCTGGGGCTGGTTGCTGAGGGTATTCTTGCTGCAACTGGTGAAGATCATTCACTGCTTCCTGTACCATATTATCAGGTGGCAAATCAGCAGGATGAGGCTGTTGGTTATTCTCACGACGGCGGCGAGCTGCATCCCGCATTTGATTACGACGACTGGTGCCGGTAATGCCCTTTTTGGCTTTTCTTGGCATTTTGCAAGAGATAATATAAAAAAGAAAAAAATGTGTTTTATATGCAACCCAATTTAAGTGAAAATTTGAAATAAGAGTGATTTTTGTGAGCAAGTTTTGTGATGGGTTGTTGTTTTGTGGTGAGCTGCAAGATAAAATAAATAATTTAAAACATAATTGTAAGAAATGTTTGGAATTACTCTTGATTGTTGAATTAAATTATTGGTTATTGAAAGTTTCCAATAAAAAATATTGGAGCACTTTATCTTATGACCTACATCACTCTCTCTATTGTGTTCTTTAACAACTAAAGGAAAACAGTTGTGATAATGAATGGATTTGAAAAGTTAATCATCCATTTCATTCTTGCAAAGAAAAATCTATAAACCTACATTTGATGTGTTTGTAAAGGCTAGATTTTATTTGCATTGTGCAGTAAATTTGCTTTCTATTGATAAGAATTTGTTGCAATTGTTAATACTACTTTAAATATAGTAGTTAAGCTTAAAATTTGGTATATGAATGTACATTACAGAGTGAGGCATTTAAACATTAATTAAAATAGGCTTCGTATAAGAGCAATTGTTGTGACACTCACCAAATATTTTGAGGATTCAACTTTTTTGGAAATCCTGTTTTTACAAAAGAAGAAAGATGATTTGGATGAATTGATTATCTTGTAAAGAGAAAGTTGCCATTAATACTAAGGAATGTTTAACATGTTTAACTTGTATATTATTATGTTGATTGAGTTGAGTGAAGAAATGAGAAGAAAATGTCATGCTGAAGTGAAGGAGTGAAATACATACTTTATAAAAAACTTCACTTTACTTTACTTTGTTAATAATAACAAAAGTGGCTGGACATTAACGGAGAAGCCAGATGACAGAAACGCTAAAAAACCACATGACAGAAACGCTAAAAAGACAGTGCATTGCGATGCAATGAAAGACAACGGTTGCTTTAAAGAAGACGCTGTCGGTGTAAATAAGGATTGTTTAGGAAAGGTAAATTTCAACATTCAACTTACCAATAAAATAAAACAATCTTTCTAACAATGCTTTTGTCGATATATACAAAAATTGTAATATAATTATAATTATCTGCCAATTTCTAACAACAAATTTTACATTTGGTATAGCAAGAAAGTAAAGACGCAATTGCTATTTTAAATTCGCGCCAATTTGAAAGTTTGTGGCCTCTATTCGGCGGCGTGCCTCGTTGTTGTTATTATTATTCTAATGATGATCCATTCGACAGTGAGGCAGTTGAAAACAATAACAGGAACAGCATGTACTTGGCACCGAAGAGAAAACGACGTTGTTGTTTGTTGATGATGGGAGAAGTGTCGTTTTGTAATCTCTAAGTATAAGAAATAATTTGGTGGACTTTATTATGCATGATATCTAGAAATAGATCATTTCTCACCATGGCGTTGTGGGGATTTTGATGGTGATGATGTATTGGACAGAGGTTGTTGAACACAACAACAGCAAAAACATAGTAGTATTCCACCACGGACACATGGAGAATGAAGTACATTGATTTTTCGTGAGCTGTTATATGTTCAGAAATATTGCTGTTGGTAAAAATACCAATAATAAGAGTAGGCCATGGAAGGATGACCAAAGGTAAGAAGGTAAGTACGTTGTTTGACTGGGTGAATAAATGAGGTGGAGGTAATTAATGATTTGCAGTTACAATAAATTACTTACATTTATAGACTTCAGGCCACATGCAAAGAACTGAGATGAGCCAACATGCTATAAAGTATATTACATGATTCTTCTTGTTTTTCAGGTGCCCAGACATAAAGTGAATGTTTGCGGTCATTCCTTGTGAACATTATTATAGTGAGGTGAGTTCATTTTTGTTAATTGAAGATCATTTGTTCATAAAGAAGGACAGTGTCTGTTTGCAGTGATCTTTTTGAAAAATTACAAAAGTTAGAAGCATTACATAACATTACAATACATACATACTTACTATAGATACTATACATAAATATATACATCAATACATACCCTATATACTATATATAAATACTATACATAATATACATACATACCCTACATACATACCCTACATACATAATATACATACATACATACCTACATACATACATACATACATACATACATACATACCCTACATACATACCTACATACATACATACATACCTACATACATACATACATACCCTACAATACATACCTACAATACATACCCTACATACATACCCTACATACATACCTACATACAACCCTACAATACATACCCTACAATACATACCCTACAATACATACCCTACATACATACCCTACAATACATACCCTACAATACATACCTACAATACATACCCTACATACATACCCTACAATACATACCCCACAATACAACCCCTGGCATGTGACCACGGTGCCGCCCCCTGAAAGCCGTTTCTTCTGAAAGTGAAAAAATGAATTCATCAGCCAACTTTAAAAACACAAAAATTCTCCTAACTTGGTAAAAATTTGTCCATTTGAACTCAAATTACACCAACATGAAGCTAATAGCTTGGCGAACATTTATCGAAAGTATTTGGGTGAAAAAAACAAAGTTTTGGAGGTTAAAATTAATTTTCGCAATGCAAAACACACGCGTGTTGCTTGAAAATTTCGTGTTTTCAGCAAAATCCAAACTCGGCCAAAATGTCCAAAAACAGAGGAAAATCAACAAAACAAAAAAAACAAGCCATATAACTTTAGTTCTCGTGTAAATAAACAGTTATCGAAAGTTTAAATGGAGAAAATCGCCCAGAACGACCCGAGAAAATCAAAATTGTCTTCGTGTTTTGGTTAGGCCCTCGAGCCGAAAGAAAAACGTGAGGTTAAACAAAACAAAACTCGTGCTATTTAAGCCAAAAACAATTGAATAAAGGAAATACCTTGAATAATTGTCCACACATTGTCTCCACAGGTCCTGAGAACAATTGACACGTCTTTACAATTGATTTCCGGCACGTATTCACGGTTAAACCCGAGCAACTTGCCGCCCGTTTACTACGAAAAACACTGCTTCTCCCTGCTCGTTTGCATCTCATTAACTCCGTCCTCGGAACTTTCTAGAAAGTCGGAACACAAAATGGGCCATAACTCCCGAACCGCTGGGGTTAGAAATTAGCCAAATAGTACACTGTCATCAGCACAATGCAGCGATCATTTCTATACCGATTTGCACCCTTATTTGCAGCCCAAAAAAAAGCCTTTATGGATACAACGAAATTCCTTTGATCCCATTGTTTGTTCGAACGTCGATTGTTCAAGAGACAATGAGCATTGTTTGGTCGGCGGGTCACGTGTCGACGTAGATTATATATATAGACTAGCCGGGGGCGCTCGCTACGCTCGCTTCCCGGAGCCCGTCAAGTACAAAAAGTTTAATGTGGTTGGCGCACTTCGTGCGCTGCATTCGCTAACGCTCATGCCCTTTCCCACCCCACGTACAGTGGTTTGGCTCGCCCTCGCCGCCCTGTCTATCTATTGTCACGATTGTAGTGTTTAACATGCATGGAAATTAGTTTTAGCGGTCAGCCTCGTTTTCATCATCTAAGCCTCGTACTGATGGTACAGTAGATAAGATGCAAGATAAAAGTTTGTTTTGTTTTAGGGACGACAACAATTAGCCTGCTATTAGTTGAGTGCATGGATTGACACTTGGATGTGGTCTTTTGTCAACCTAATATAGGATAGGTATAAACAGTAAAGGACCATTGATGATGAATGTCCAGAATTTAAATTAATTTTGACTTACACTGATGACACTGATGCATTGATTTTTGATAAAGCAATAAGTATGTAGCCTCCAATACTTGCATTGGTACAATGATGTACATCAGTAGATCTACAAAGTGAAAGAGACAAATTATATTCTATTTAATATGTTGGTTTATTACTATCAAGGCTAAAAAATAATTGGATTTGGATTTGGAGAATCTGTGGAGTTTAATTTTCCTTTGATGTTGATTTAATGTATATCATTATGAAAAGAAATAAAGAAATTAATATTGATCAGTATGACATAACATTACAGTATGACATTACAGACAAAACAGATCATTTAATGCAATTGCCATGAAAAAGCTTTATTAAATTAATGAAGTACAACGATTTCTACGGCTGGGATTGGTTTTACATTAGTTTCAATCATATAGAACATAAGGATATGCACATATAGATTATTAAAATGCATTAATAATGTTTGCTTGTGTGGTAAGAGCTATGTTAGCTTGTTTTGTCCAATGTAATGGAGGATTCTATCAGTGATTGATACAATGTATGCTTCCCACTAAATTTGAAAAGGTTGTGCTCTAATGGTTGTGAAATCATTGCCGTCTATGCCTGGCACACTGAGCTTACGACAACACATCTACCTGATAAGGAACATCATTAAGTGACAATGAGGAAGAATTAAGTACCTACAGGTTTAGAATACTGTAAGTGATTCGTTAAGAAAACATTTAGTGGTAGTCAATGTAGAAATATTATTTAGCATTTATTTATTCAGTCTGCTTTTCAAGCAAGGTGCATTAATTGTTCATATGGAACAGAGAGCATCATACCTTGAATATTATACCTGACTTGGGAAATAATTTGAAGAGAACATTTTGAACCATTGATTTAATTTTCCATTGCCTTTGACTAAATGAATCTGTACAAAAAATAGGAAAAGAGCATTAATGAGTGTATTCGACAAAACAGTTATGCAATGCACGTGCAATGAGGAAGGTGGTAAGTAAATAAAGTGTGGAATTTTCCCAGGGCTTGAACTTGACTTTCACTGGTTTCCTTCATGTACACATTACAACAATTAAACATCTTGGATAAACAGAAATGAAAGCAGGTTCATGTTGGGATATCAATGAGCTTTGCTCGTAAAACAAAGAAGGAAGCCACAAAGTCAATAAATTGGTTAGGAACTATATTCACGAAAACAAAAGCCCCAGGAAGATTTCGATATAGCAATGCACATTTCATTGGAGAATTTCCAGAATTCTGGCCTAACAAACTACTATATGTAAACCGTGAGTAAAGTAGAAATGGCCTAAGCTAAGCAATTTCCACTCAACATATCAAATGGAAAGGGATAAAAATGTCCTCTCCTCATTCACAGCAGCCTAGTTGTCTCCCTTAAGTCAATAGGGGTATCTCCTCTACCTGAGCTTCATTTTCTCTCATTTCAGTATCAAATTCCCTTATATCTAAATATCCATTGTTTGATTGTCCAAAATGAAAATTAACCTGACTTACCTTGGTGAAGATCAAGGTAGTTGTTTCCTTTGAGCCAGGAAGGCTTTATGAGGTATAATTTCATTGAGTTCAGCAACTAAATCCGACTCGATGCCATTTGTTGGCAGGCAGAAACTTTGACCCGACAGGCAACAATAGAACATATATATATATATATATATATATATATGTTTTTTTTTTTTTGTTGTTTTTTTTTTGTTGTTTTGTTTTGTTTTGTAGTTGTTTTGTTTGTTCATTTCTTGCGATGATGAGACATAACATAGATGAAAATCATACATAGACAGCACAAAGGCGTTTGAAATGGGAGACAGAAGTCTCGCCTCGTTTCAATGATCTTAGCAGAAATGCATCTAATTAAAAACGAAGTCGATAAATTTTGTTATGATGTTATTGAATGGAGATTTATATGGGACAAATACACAAATATATGAATATTGAAACTCTAACGATTTATCTGCTGGCAATCTTCTATTGAAAACGTAAATCGCTAATTTAAAAACCTTATTATTATGCGGAAGATCTGAAAGATATACAATACAGTACAAAAACATGTTTTGAAAGGACGTGGATAGATATTTGTATTGTATGCGAAGTACGAATGCGAAGGGTTGAGTCATGATATAGTCTACTATTAAAATTGGTGAATGGTCAATATCCATAAAAATTGATACATACAATCCGTAGTTCAGGTTGCAAAATTGATTGGTTAAGCGACGTCTTTAGCAAAATGACAGTACCTCAATTTGGATTCTTCAATAGCACTTCACTCTCAGCAAGCATACATCTCTGCCACGGCGTGAATGTATTCTTTCAATAACGCGTTCGTTTGTTTTGAGGATTACGTTTGTACATAGCAAAAAAAAAGAATAAGATTGCCGGTTACATTAGTTAAAAGCTCGAACACCAGCGTCAAGGAGTAACCTTTGTTCGAGTTTTCCTTGTTGGTGAAAAGTGCAATTGAAATTTGGAAATATATAACAGTAAACACAAAGGGGCCTCTATAGATTTTAGATCAAGTGTTCATGTATTAAAAGGAGAGGGGGGATGTTATTGATAGTGCGATGTTTTGCAAAAAGTAACTATCCTTAAGGGACAACTTGCAGTTTTCACAGAGTAAGGAAATCCACTTTCCCATAGGCAATATCGGAGAAAATGGCAACGCATAACTCTTAATAATCGGGCGCTACGCAGGATTCAGGACTGTGCCGACTGCTGTGTGTGGTGCAGTCACCCCTGGACATGTGGAGGGTGTAATGTCCAGTTGGTCTCCGCAGATCAGTGTTATCTAGAATGAATGCATTCTAGAAAGGTGCCAGTAACGGCTGTACATCACACTTATGTGCGACGTGATCTGCGTTGACACACAATACCCGTACCCTTGAATGTGTGTATGTGCGTTTTGGTAGGCAGCCCTCTGTAGAGCAACTGTGCAGATGGTCGCTCTAGGATGAAGCCTTTACAGGACTTCTTGGAAAACAATGTTCTTTGTTTTCCTGTGTGTTTCCTCTGGGAGGAATACTTTTAGCCCGTTAAATGATGTTGCTCTTGACATGGCCACATATAACTGACCATGTGTGAACACGGGCTCAGGTAAGTACAAACCAACATACCTCAGGGATTGCCCCTGTGCCTTGTTGATTGTCAAGCAGTATGCAAGTCTGACTGGAAACTGTCGGCGTTTCATTTTGAACGGCATTTCCGTGTCCTGAGTGGAGACTGTGATCTTGGGAATCATGACCCGTTGTCCTCTGTGCTCCTTCGTAATGATCTCTGCCGTAATCACGTGACGTCGGAGATGCCGAACTATGAGTCTTGTTCCGTTGCAAAGACCTTTCTTTGGATTGAGATTCCGCAGAAGAATGATCGTTGCACCAACCTAATGCAATGAATATTTTTGTGATTAATGACGGCTTTTTTATGGTGCACTACCTTTGCACATAATAATTTAATGTTAATAGGATGAAATATTGTACTCTTCCTACCTTGAGTTTAAGTCTGTGCAACGGCATTCCATTCGGAGTGAGTTGGTTGAGAAATTCAATGGGGTAGGCCTCTTCCTCATCTGGATCGTCTGTGACAACACTGTCTGTGCTGTAATAAGTTCTTTCGGCTGTTTGAAGTCTGTCCAGAATTAAGTCGTTCACTTGATGTGATAAGTCATTCTTCGGAGTCAGGCAACAGCGTTCAGACATTGTTACAGGATCCATCATTAGGTGTGAATCTGGTGTGTTCGGCCTGGGAAAAATGAAGTTCAGCATGTCTTCTTTAGACGAAGTGCATATCTGTTGTGGCAGAATGACGTTGTCCAGTGCATCGTGTGCTTCTTGCTTGTTGCCAAGTCTGAGAAGCCATTCTGAGAATTCACGGTATGAATCATCTTGAACGGCTCTCATGTTGGTGTGTAAACGATGCTGCTGAAACTTTGTCCATAGATCAATGATCTGGTGTGATTTTAGAGTCTCTGCTACAATTCTTTCCCTTCCTGCTTTCGTGACGACAGGTAGAACTTGTCTGAAATCACCACCAAGTAGCATGAACTTGCCACCAAATGGTCTGTCGACATGTGTAATGTCTCGAAGCAGTCGGTCGACTGCTTGTAATGCAAGTGCGGGAATCATGGAAGCTTCATCCCATATGAATAGGGTAGTTTCACGCAATACCTGTGCTCTCCTGCTCTGTCTCTTGACATTGCACGTTGATTCAGCTTGAAGTGGTATAGGAATTTGAAAGGTAGAGTGTGAAGTTCTACCATTTATGAGCAGTGTTGCAGCAATTCCTGACCACGCCATGCACTGAACTTTATGTCCATTGGCTTGCAGATTGTGAACCAACGTGTTGTAAAGGAAAGTTTTCCCGGTTCCAGCCGGCCCGTCAACAAAGTGACAGTTCTGTTCGGATTGCGCGTTGATAGCATCAGTGATTCCCGTGTATATGGCTCGCTGTTCAGGGTTCAATGCGGCCAGCATTCGTTCTCCTTCCTCTCTGGCATTGCCAACATCGATGTCATGTTCCTCTGTAATAAAAAGTGAAATATTTTGCAATAACATTGGAAAGAAAGCTAGGAAAATCATTGTGCAAAAATACGTAAATGCCCTTGTCTGCACGATGTTAGGATACATTATTATATTCTTACTAATACAGTACATATTTGAAAATAAC
This sequence comes from Sanderia malayensis, assembly GCA_013076295.1. Classification (NCBI taxonomy): domain Eukaryota; kingdom Metazoa; phylum Cnidaria; class Scyphozoa; order Semaeostomeae; family Pelagiidae; genus Sanderia; species Sanderia malayensis. Next base: position 166,393 of record RQOL01000426.1, on the reverse strand, counting down.
ACATTAGTACCTCGTTCAGGAATGACATAGTCGGCTGGAAGTTGAGGAAGGTCAGCATAATTAGTGATCGATTGACCATGTACTTTCAAATTTTCGTCAATGTCGTGTAGACATTGATACATGTGTCGGTCTTCAAAAGCTATGGCCATATCTGGATGATTGACTTGATCACGTCGTACAAAGTCTTCACTTAATGCTTCTTTGAACATGTTGAAGAGTGCTGCGATATCAGAAGGTGTTTGAAAAAGGAGTAATGTTGCAAACAACTGTCTCAGTTGTACTGGCATGTTGAAAATGACTGCCTCCTCCAAACAGCGTATGATTTCAGCATCATCTTCCAACAGACCTAGAGCTAAAGCAGCGTCTTTGAAGGAATTGCATAGGTTTCCTTCTATCATACGAAGATCTTCAAACGACGTGGCACCTCGTTTATGGAGAAGCAATAGTCTCAGTGCGAACCTTTGCTCACATGGTCGTGGGTGAACTTGATATATTCTGCCTATGACAGGCAGTGTTCTCCGCTGTCTTGCTTTCCATGTTTTGGTGCGCTCGTTGAAAACATAGTGTTCAGGAATCTCGTGATAGAGATATTGGCGTGCAGCCGGGTCTTGTGCATTCAATTCAAACCAAGACGTCAGTGTGGTTTTTTCATTGATGTTTTGTAATTGTTCGACCCTTCCATTATCCTGAAAGTATACGGTCTGCTGATCAGGTAAATGAACATGCAGACGTTTTATAGTGTGACTTTTCTCGTGCATGGAAAATTGGAATATTCTGTGAACAGCTTCGTGTGGTCCAATATACCGAGCGTTGATGTATTGGCGTACTTCATCGTGCTCAATATCTTGAGGTACTTGTTGCTGCTGTCCTTCCAGAATTTCCACGTGTGCCATATCTTGTCCTTTATGAATATATTTGAAAATATATTTCACGGACTTCACAGTGCTACATATTTCGAGATTAATGTGACACTGATACTTGAGTAGAAGATAGCGATTATGTGGCACAACCCATGTATCATCTAGAAGTCGATCTTCTAGATTGACTGGGTGACGACAGCGTCGTCTGTAGAGTGGATAACCATTCGCATTAAGTTGTGTTTCGGCAGTGCGATCTTTCGGAAATCGTTTCTTGCATTTGTTATTCTCCATGCAAACACATCCGGGGTTTATATCACCGCATGGTCCATGTGTCATGTGCTTCAGCACTAACTTGTGATATCTTGCATCCTGTGGGTCCGGAATTTCAGCTGATATGAGTCGATCTACCTGTAGGTTTCGAGGAAAAATATCACATGTAAGTTCTACACATCAAAATGCATTGTGTTTTTACTAAGCAATACAACTGATGATTATATATCGTACTCTATATATAAATTATTGTTGTAGATGTTACCTCTTCGGGTGTTCGCGGTCTATCAGCCTCAGACAGGAACAGAATCATGTGAGCGTGTGGTAGTCCTCTCTTCTGAAATTCGATGACATATACATGTGCAATAGTGTGTCCCAGAATGTGCTTGTGAAGGATATCTTCCAGTAGTTCTTGTAGTTTGAGTTGAAATACTCGTGTGACGATGTCAGGCCGGTCATTTGCCTTCTGGTGTGGTAGAATGTTCTCTGAAATCTCCTTCCATCTGGGATTGGCCGTCATGGTTAGGAAGATGTCAGGCTTGCCATACTTTCTGACGATAGTCATTGCATCTTGAAAGTTCTGGTACATATTTCGTTGACTGCCTGAAAAAGATGAGGGAAGTATCACAACACGACCGACATCAATATGAAGGGGTTCGTTGGGATTGTTTGCCCTGGCCATTTGATTTTCGATTTCAGCCCTTCTGTTCAGGTGATCCATTAGGCCTCGATAACTGTCAGCACGTAATTGCCGTTGATTGTGCAAAATCCAGTTGAGCTTGTTTCCTTCTATTTTGGTGTATGCGTCCACTAAATATTGTTGAAAGAGAAGTGTTGCCCTGTGGATGGTAGACAGTTGATTTCTGACTTGTATTCGGTACGAATAATATTCGGCGATTGTGAGTCTAATACGGTGGTTACGATCAGCATTTTGCTGGCCTTGTCCTTCACGTGTAGGTAGACGTTGAAGGTCCAAGCTGTATCCACGATCACCCTGAAAGAACAACAATGGATAGGTTAGAGGATCCGCAACAGGAGCTAAGGCATTAATCTTCATAAGATTACCACGCCTTGTTCGAACTTGAAGCTCTCTATTCTCGGGATTAGGAGCACCGCCATTGCGTGTAGTGTAGACTGCTGCAATTTCTCTGGCAGTAGGATTGTCATATCTTCGATCTTGTTCTGGGCGACCGGTAATAATCATCTTGAACGTGGGAATAGGCTGGTCATTGGCAATGGCTTGCTGCCTTTGCTCTTCCAGTACTTCTCCCATTGTTTTAAAATGTTGAGCAAACCGATTTACTGCCATTAATTCGTTTTGCAGCAGCGCCACCATGTCTAAGTCCAAGTTTTGTTCTCTGGCTGTGTTCTGACGTTCTTGCAGTGCCTGTTGGGTGTCCATAATATATAATTCTGCATATTTTCTGGACCTGTCAGTTTCAGTTACCCCTGTTGAATGCAAGGAAACATTACAAATTGTACTTCGTTATATCAAATGTAATTTTCAATGCAGCAAATGCTTTGTTATGAAAGCATCATAAAGCGCCTTGATTTTCGATTGGACAACTCTTCATATTCAGGCAAGCATAGAGAGCTTATCCATTGCATGTTGGGTCGGAAATGAATTGAGTGTTCTGTCAACATCCGTTTCATCATGTGAAGCTATTATATGAAAATGTAGCATCATATAAGAGATAAGAGACGGACATTATATTTACCTGTCATATGGTATGCACTTCCATGTATGGTGATGACTGGTGGTCCTGCATTAGCGTGTCTTACAACATTAGCTGTCCAGGATGCCATCGCCATTAGTGAATTGTATCTACGGAAATTTTTGAGAAAATATTTAGATTCATCAGTAGTTCCAGTGTATAAATGCATCACATTTGCCGGGGGTGGTTGAATGGGATCGAGAGTTATTAATCCTCCCAAGCAACATTTGTTGTATTGCCTTCTTGAGTTGAGTTCCTCTCGGAAGTATTTTGCTTCACAGTGAATACATGTCCTCGTCATTTTCCCAAGATGATGAGGCATTGGGGAGAATTGAGGAATTTCAACAATAGGTTGATTTACTTCCCTTGCTTGTTGTTCGATGGGTTGAGGGACATCATCTTGGTGTTGTGGTGGGATTTCGTGTTGCATTTCAACTTCTTGTGGTTGTACCGCTATTTCATTCTCTTCATTGTCATTTTGAACGTTGGCTTGCAATTGCATAGCAGCAGGCAATACTTGTGGATCCTGAAATTCAATGTAATCTTAGTTAATATAATTCAGTCATGTGTTTTGAAATGCATAAAACTGAAACTTGTGAAGATATGTCTATTTAGAGAGCAAAATAATTTCCTGACATGGTGCTATAGAGAATGACTGGTGTATTCTAAGCCAATTGTGATGGTAGTCTGTTTTACCTGATTATCATGTGGAATGGGAATGTGTTGTTCCACGTTGATTTCATCAGGTTGTGCCGGCCTTTCAATTTCATTATATTCATTTTCAATATGTGTTTCGGGTTGCATCTGCATTGGCCGTATCTGTTGATAATGAAAATTAAATGAAATTAGTTACATGAAGTAATTAGTTATTGGAAATTTAAACGTCATTGCTGTGTGATTATGTAAATTGATAAAAATTCATATGAAAACGTATGATACATGTGTAAAATAGGGCAATTTACATGAGGCATTTGGGTTATGGAAAATGGAATTGCCTAACTGTAGTTAGGTTGTGGTAAGAATTTTAATTTACCTCATTCTCATTTTGAGCTTGATTTACATTAAGCATCTCCACATCTGCCGTTTGTATTGCTGCTTGACCTTCATGATTACGATTCAGAAGGGGTGGTTGCAACTGCATAACCATCGGCGGTACCTGCAGATGGAAAAATATTGATAATTTGGTTGATATAATAACTGGTTTAATTTTGATATTTTTTAATTACAAAAAGCTGTATAATATAGAGTTATCTTATTTTGAAAAGATTAGCAGAAATTATTGAGTTGTGTACCTGAAGTTGAGGGGCCAGTGCTGCAGGATATTGTAAGCCATTGTTTATTGGTTGTGGAACTGCTATAAGTCCGTAGTGGGGAAGCATCACAGGTAGTTGCCATGGCACATATAATGCCTGCATTTGTGGATAATGAAGTGGGAGTGGTTGATATTCTGGGGCTGGTTGCTGAGGGTATTCTTGCTGCAACTGGTGAAGATCATTCACTGCTTCCTGTACCATATTATCAGGTGGCAAATCAGCAGGATGAGGCTGTTGGTTATTCTCACGACGGCGGCGAGCTGCATCCCGCATTTGATTACGACGACTGGTGCCGGTAATGCCCTTTTTGGCTTTTCTTGGCATTTTGCAAGAGATAATATAAAAAAAGAAAAAAATGTGTTTTATATGCAACCCAATTTAAGTGAAAATTTGAAATAAGAGTGATTTTTGTGAGCAAGTTTTGTGATGGGTTTGTTGTTTTGTGGTGAGCTGCAAGATAAAATAAATAATTTAAAACATAATTGTAAGAAATGTTTGGAATTACTCTTGATTGTTGAATTAAATTATTGGTTATTGAAAGTTTCCAATAAAAAATATTGGAGCACTTTATCTTATGACCTACATCACTCTCTCTATTGTGTTCTTTAACAACTAAAAGGAAAACAGTTGTGATAATGAATGGATTTGAAAAGTTAATCATCCATTTCATTCTTGCAAAGAAAAATCTATAAACCTACATTTGATGTGTTTGTAAAGGCTAGATTTTATTTGCATTGTGCAGTAAATTTGCTTTCTATTGATAAGAATTTGTTGCAATTGTTAATACTACTTTAAATATAGTAGTTAAGCTTAAAATTTGGTATATGAATGTACATTACAGAGTGAGGCATTTAAACATTAATTAAAATAGGCTTCGTATAAGAGCAATTGTTGTGACACTCACCAAATATTTTGAGGATTCAACTTTTTTGGAAATCCTGTTTTTACAAAAGAAGAAAGATGATTTGGATGAATTGATTATCTTGTAAAGAGAAAGTTGCCATTAATACTAAGGAATGTTTAACATGTTTAACTTGTATATTATTATGTTGATTGAGTTGAGTGAAGAAATGAGAAGAAAATGTCATGCTGAAGTGAAGGAGTGAAATACATACTTTATAAAAAACTTCACTTTACTTTACTTTGTTAATAATAACAAAAGTGGCTGGACATTAACGGAGAAGCCAGATGACAGAAACGCTAAAAAACCACATGACAGAAACGCTAAAAAGACAGTGCATTGCGATGCAATGAAAGACAACGGTTGCTTTAAAGAAGACGCTGTCGGTGTAAATAAGGATTGTTTAGGAAAGGTAAATTTCAACATTCAACTTACCAATAAAATAAAACAATCTTTCTAACAATGCTTTTGTCGATATATACAAAAAATTGTAATATAATTATAATTATCTGCCAATTTCTAACAACAAATTTTACATTTGGTATAGCAAGAAAGTAAAGACGCAATTGCTATTTTAAATTCGCGCCAATTTGAAAGTTTGTGGCCTCTATTCGGCGGCGTGCCTCGTTGTTGTTATTATTATTCTAATGATGATCCATTCGACAGTGAGGCAGTTGAAAACAATAACAGGAACAGCATGTACTTGGCACCGAAGAGAAAACGACGTTGTTGTTTGTTGATGATGGGGAGAAGTGTCGTTTTGTAATCTCTAAGTATAAGAAATAATTTGGTGGACTTTATTATGCATGTTATCTAGAAATAGATCATTTCTCACCATGGCGTTGTGGGGATTTGATGGTGATGATGTATTGGACAGAGGTTGTTGAACACAACAACAGCAAAAACATAGGTAATATTCCACCACGGACACATGGAGAATGAAGTACATTGATTTTTCGTGAGTTGTTATATGTTCAGAAATATTGCTGTTGGTAAAAATACCAATAATAAGAGTAGGCCATGGAAGGATGACCAAAGGTAAGAAGGTAAGTACGTTGTTTGACTGGGTGAATAAATGAGGTGGAGGTAATTAATGATTTGCAGTTACAATAAATTACTTACATTTATAGACTTCAGGCCACATGCAAAGAACTGAGATGAGCCAACATGCTATAAAGTATATTACATGATTTCTTCTTGTTTTTCAGGTGCCCAGACATAAAGTGAATGTTTGCGGTCATTCCTTGTGAACATTATTATAGTGAGGTGAGTTCATTTTTGTTAATTGAAGATCATTTGTTCATAAAGAAGGACAGTGTCTGTTTTGCAGTGATCTTTTTTGAAAAATTACAAAAGTTAGAAGCATTACATAACATTACAATACATACATACTTACTATAGATACTATACATAAATATATACATCAATACATACCCTATATACTATATATAAATACTATACATAATATACATACATACCCTACATACATACCCTACATACATAATATACATACATACCCTACATACCCTACATACATACATACATACATACATACATACATACCCTACATACATACCCTACATACATACATACATACCCTACATACATACATACATACCCTACAATACATACCTTACAATACATACCCTACAATACATACCCTACATAACATACCCTACAATACAAACCCTACAATACATACCCTACAATACATACCCTACATAACATACCCTACAATACATACCCTATAATACATACCCTACAATACATACCCTACAATACATACCCTACAATACATACCCTACAATACATACCCCACAATACAACCCCCTGGCATGTGACCACGGTGCCGCCCCCCTGAAACCCGTTTCTTCTGAAAGTGAAAAAATGAATTCTTTAGCCAACTTTAAAAACACAAAAATTCTCCTAACTTGGTAAAAATTTGTCCATTTGAACTCAAATTACACCAACATGAAGCTAATAGCTTGGCGAACATTTATCGAAAGTATTTGGGTGAAAAAAACAAAGTTTTGGGAGGTTAAAAATTAATTTTCGCAAATGCAAAACACACGCGTGTTGCTTGAAAATTTCGTGTTTTCCAGCAAAACCCAAACTCGGCCAAAACTGTCCAAAAACAGAGGAAAATCAACAAAACAAAAAAAACAAAGCCATATAACTTTAGTTCTCGTGTAAATAAACAGTTATCGAAAGTTTAAATGGAGAAAATCGACCCAGAACGACCCGAGAAATTCAAAATTGTCTTCGTGTTTTGGTTAGGCCCTCGAGCCGAAAGAAAAACGTGAGGTTAAACAAAACAAAACTCGTGCTATTTAAAGCCAAAAACAATTGAATAAAGGAAATACCTTGAAATAATTGTCCACACATTGTCTCCACAGGTCCTGAGAACAATTGACACGTCTTTACAATTGATTTCCGGCACGTATTCGTGGTTAAACCCGAGCAAGTTGCCGCCCGTTCAACGAAAAAAACACGTGCTTCTCCCTGCTCGTTTTGCATCTCATTAACTCCGTCCTGGGAACTTTCTAGAAAGTCGGAACACAAAATGGGCCATAACTCCCGAACCGCTGGGGTTAGAAATTAACCAAATAGTACACTGTCATCAGCACAATGCAGCGATCATTTCTATACCGATTTGCACCCTTATTGAGCCCCCAAAAAAAAGCCTTTATGGATACAACGAAATTCCTTTGATCCCATTGTTCGGTCGAATGTTGATTGTTCAAGAAACAATAGACCATTGTTTAGAGTCGGCGGGTCACGTGTCGACGTAGATTATATATATTAGACTAGCCGGGGGCCCGGTCGCTACGCTCCCTCCCCGGAGCCCCCCGAGCAACAAAAGTTTAATCTGGTTGGCGCGCTTCGCGCGCTGCATTCGCTACTGCTCATGCCAATACATACATACATATATACATACATACATACATACATACATACATACATACATGGGCCGGGTTCGGTCACTTCGCTCCCTCCCCGGAGCCCGTCAAGCAGACAAAGCTTAATCTGGTTGGCGCGCTTCGCACGCTGCATTCGCTGCCGCTCATGCCGATACATACATACATAGCCTACAATACATACCCTACAATACATACCCTACAATGCATAACCTACAATACAAACCCTACATAACATACCCTACAATACATACCCTACAATACATACCCTACATAACATACCCTACAATACATACCCTACAAATACATGCCCTACAATACATGCCCCACAATACATACCCTACAATACATACCCTACAATACATACCCTACAATAGATACCCTACAATACATACCCTACGATACATACCCTACAATACTTAGCCTACAATACATAGCCTACAATACATAGCCTACAATACATACCCTACAATACATATCCTACATAACATACCCTACAATACATTCCCTACGATACATACCCTACTATACATATCCTAGAATACATACGCTACAAAACATACCCTACTATACATACCCTACGATACATACCCTACGATACATACCCTACGATACATACCTTACATAACATACCCTACAATACAAACCCTACGATACATACCCTACAATACATACCCTACAATACATACCTTACAATACATACCCTACAATACATACCCTACAATACATACCCTACAATACATACCCTACAATACATACCCTAGAATACATACCCTACAATACATACCCTACTATACATACCCTACAATACATACAATACATACCCTACAATACATACCCTACAATACATACCCTACAATGCATACCCTACCATACTTCCCCCTGGCAAGCGACCACCCAGCGCCCACCCTGCCGCCCCCCTAAAAGCCGTTTCTTCTGAAATTGAAAAAATGAATTCATCAACCTACTTTACAGACACTAATACTTTCAAATCAAATTAACGTGGCCAATTTTTGTCCTACACACCCCGCGAAAACATCAACATGAAGCTAATAGCTTGGCGAACATTTATCGAAAGTATTTGGGTGAAAAAAACAGAGTTTTGGCAGGTTAAAAATTAATTTTGGCAAATGCAAAACACGCGTATTGCTTGAAAATTTCGTGTTTTCCAGCAAAATGCAAACTCGGCCAAAACTATCCAAAATCAGAGGAAAATCGACAAAACAAAAAATATCAAAGCCAAATAACTTTAGTTCTCGTGTAAATAAACACTTATCGAAAGTTTAAAAGGAGAAAATCGGCCCAGAACGACCCGAGAAAATCAAAATTGTCTTCGTGTTTTGGTTAGGCCCTCAAGCCGAAAGAAAAACGTGAGGTTAAACAAAACAAAACTCGTGCTATTTAAAGCAAAAAACAATTGAATAAAGAAAATACCTTGAAATAATTGTCCACCAATTGTCTCCACAGGTCGTGACAACAATTGACACGTCTTTACAATTGATTTCCGGCACGTATTCACGTTTAAACCCGAGCAACTTGCCGCCCGTCCAACCAAAAAAACACGTGCTTCTCCCTGCTGGATTTGCATCTCATTAACTCCGTCCTCGGAACTTTCTAGAAAGTCGGAACACAAAATGGGCCATAACTCCCGAACCATTTGGAGTAGAAATTAGCCACATACTTTACTGTGATCAGCGCAATGCAGCGATCATTTTGATACCAATTTGCACCCTTATTGACCCCCAGGAAAAAACCCTTTTTGATCACAACGAAATTCCTTTGATCCCTTTGTTTTTTCGAACGTCGATTGTTCAACAAACAATAGCCCATTGCTCACAGTCGGCCGGTCACGTGTGATCACATTTTATTATATACAGACTAGCCGGGGGCCCGGTCGCTACGCTCCCTCCCCGGAGCCCCCCGAGCAACAAAAGTTTAATCTGGTTGGCGCGCTTCGCGCGCTGCATTCGCTACCGCTCATGCCAATACATACATACATATATACATACATACATACATACATACATACATACATACATGGGCCGGGTTCGGTCACTTCGCTCCCTCCCCGGAGCCCGTCAAGCAGACAAAGCTTAATCTGGTTGGCGCGCTTCGCGCGCTGCATTCGCTGCCGCTCATGCCGATACATACATACATAGCCTACAATACATACCCTACAATACATACCCTACAATGCATAACCTACAATACAAACCCTACATAACATACCCTACAATACATACCCTACAATACATACCCTACATAACATACCCTACAATATATACTCTACAAATACATGCCCTACAATACATGCCCCACAATACATACCCTACAATACATACCCTACAGTACATACCCTACAATAGATACCCTACAATACATACCCTACGATACATACCCTACAATACATAGCCTACAATACATAGCCTACAATACATAGCCTACAATACATACCCTACAATACATATCCTACATAACATACCCTACAATACATACCCTACGATACATACCCTACAATACATATCCTAGAATACATACGCTACAAAACATACCCTACTATACATACCCTACGATACATACCCTACGATACATACCCTACGATACATACCTTACATAACATACCCTACAATACAAACCCTACGATACATACCCTACAATACATACCCTACAATACATACCTTACAATACATACCCTACAATACATACCCTACAATACATACCCTACAATAAATACCCTACAATACATACCCTAGAATACATACCCTACAATACATACCCTACTATACATACCCTACAATACATACAATACATACCCTACAATACATACCCTACAATACATACCCTACAATGCATACCCTACCATACTTCCCCCTGGCAAGCGACCACCCAGCGCCCACCCTGCCGCCCCCCTAAAAGCCGTTTCTTCTGAAATTGAAAAAATGAATTCATCAACCTACTTTACAGACACTAATACTTTCAAATCAAATTAACGTGGCCAATTTTTGTCCTACACACCCCGCGAAAACATCAACATGAAGCTAATAGCTTGGCGAACATTTATCGAAAGTATTTGGGTGAAAAAAACAGAGTTTTGGCAGGTTAAAAATTAATTTTGGCAAATGCAAAACACGCGTATTGCTTGAAAATTTCGTGTTTTCTAGCAAAATGCAAACTCCGCTAAAACTGTCCAAAAACAGAGGAAAATCAACAAAACAAAAAAAACAAGGCCATATAACTTTAGTTCTTGTGTAAATAAACAGTTATCGAAAGTTTAAATGGAGAAAATCGGCCCAGAAGGACCAGGGAAAAAGAAAATTGTCTTCGTGTTTTGGTTAGGCCCTCAAGCCGAAAGCAAAACGTGAGGTTAAACAAAACAAAACTCGTGCTATTTAAAGCAAAAAACAATTGAATAAAGGAAATACCTTGAAATAATTGTCCACACATTGTCTCCACATGTCTTGACAACAATTGACACGTCTTTACAGTTGATTTCCGGCAGGTATTCACGTTTAAACCCGAGCAACTTGCCGCCCGTTCAACTAAAAATGCACGTGCTTCTCCTTGCTCGTTTTGCATCTCATTAACTCCGTCCTCGGAACTTTCTAAAAAGTCGGAACACAAAATGGGCCATAGCTCCCGAACCGCTGGGGTTAGAAATTAGCGGAAAGCTTTAGTTTCATCAGCACAATGCAGAGATCATTTCCATACCAATTTGCACCCTTATTGACCCCCAGGAAAAAAGCCTTTGAGTGGCAACGCCCGCTCCTTTGATCCCATTGTTTTTTCGAACGTTGATTGTTCACCAAACATTAGCCCATTGTTCATCGCCTCCGGGTCACGTGTCGACGTAGATTATATATATTAGACTAGCCGGGGGCCCGGTCGCTACGCTCCCTCCCCGCTGCCCCCCAAGCAACAAAAGTTTAATGTGGTTGGCACGCTTCGCGCGCTGCATTCGCTCCCGCTCATGCCCATAGATACATACATACATACATACATACATACATACCTACATACCTACATACCTACATACCTACATACATACATACATACATACATACATACATACATACATACATACATACATACATACATGGGCCGGGTTCGGTCGCTTCGCTCCCTCCCCGGACCCCATCAAGTAGACAAAGCTTAATCTGGTTGGTGCGCTTTGCGCGCTGCATTCGCTACCGCTCATGCCGATACATACATACATACCCTACAATACATACCCTACAATGCATACCCTACAATACTAACCCTACAATACATACCCTACATACATACCCTACATAACATACCCAACAATACATACCCTACATAACATACCCTACAATACATACCCTACAATACATACCCTACAATACATACCCTACATAACATACCCTACAAAACATACCCTACAATGCATACCCTACAATACATACCCTACATAACATACCCTACAATACATACCCTACATAACATACCCTACAATACATACCCTACAATACATACCCTACAATACATACCCTAAAATACATACCCTGGAATACATACCCTACAATACATACCTTACAATACATACCCTAAAATACATACCTTACAATACATACCTTACAATACATACCCTACATACATACCCTACATAACATATCCTACAATACATACCCTACATAACATACCCTACAATACATACCCTACAATACATACCCTACAATACATACCCTACAATACATACCCTACAATACATACCTTACAATACATACCCTACATAACAAACCCTACAATACATACCCTACAATACATACCCTACAATGCATACCCTACAATACAAACCCTACAATACATACCCTACATACATACCCTACATAACATACCCAACAATACATACCCTACATAACATACCCTACAATACATACCCTACAATACATATCCTACAATACATACCCTACATAACATACCCTACAAAACATACCCTACAATGCATACCCTACAATACATACCCTACATAACATACCCTACAATACATACCCTACATAACATACCCTACAATACATACCCTACAATACATACCCTAAAATACATACCCTGCAATACATACCCTACAATACATACCTTACAATACATACCCTAAAATACATACCTTACAATACATACCTTACAATACATACCCTACATACATACCCTACATACATACCCTACATAACATACCCTACAATACATACCCTACATAACATACCCTACAATACATACCCTACAATACAAACCCTACAATACATACCCTACAATACATACCCTACAATACATACCCTACAACAAATACCCTACATAACATACCCTACAATACATAGCCTACAATACATACCCTACAATACATACCCTACAATACATACCCTACGATACATACCCTACAATACATACCCTACATAACATACCCTACAATACATACCCTACAATACATACCCTACAATACATACCCTACAATACATACCCTACAATACATACCCTACAATACATACCCTACAATACATACCCTACAATACATACCCTACAATACATACCTTACGATACATAGCCTACATAACATACCCTACAATACATACCCTACAATACATACCCTACGATACATAGCCACAATACATACCCTACAATACATACCCTACAATACATACCCTACATAACATACCTAATACATACCCTACAATACATACCCTACAATACAACTACAATACATACCCTACAATACATACCCTACAATACATACCTACGATACATACCTTACAATACATACCTTACTTAACATACCCCACTATACATACCCTACAATACATACCCTACAATACATACCCTACAATACAAACCCTACAATACAAACCCTACAATACATACCCTACAATACATACCTTACAATACATACCCTACAATACATACCCTACATAACATACCCTACAATACATACCCTACAATACATACCCTACATAACATACCCTACGATACATACCTTACAACACATACCCTACAATAAATATCATACAATACATACCCTACAATAAATACCCTACAATACATACCCTACAATACATACTACGACGCAACATTTCTAAAGAAAGTAAAGGTGGGAGGTCGGATCTTCCCCCCTGGCAATCGACCGCCCAGCGCCCACCCTGCCGCCCCCCTGAAAGCCGAAGGTTGATAGCTTCAGTGTGAAGTTTGAAAAAAAAGTTGCCTTCAAAAATGTAATCAATCCTGGAAAATTTAAACTCAATCTCTAATAAAAATTATATCAAACTGTAGCTAAGAAAACAGCGAATCCGATAAAAATATTCACATTTCTTAACAGTGTTGTTTTGAATTTTAAGCGAGTATTTAGTGCAGCCCAAGACAAAAGCCGTGAAAAAATTTATTCATCAACCAACTTTAAAAACACAAAAATTCTCCTAACTTGGTCAAACTTTGTCCATTTTAACTCAAATTACACCAACATGAAGCTGATACCTTGGCGAATAAGTATCGAAAGTAATTGGGTGCATTTGAAATGCTTTTCGCAAACTTAGTTGGCTATTTTTGGAGCTCAAGACATGATTTTCTTGATAAAAAATAGCCGTGAAATCAAACCCGTGCAAAAAATAGCAATTTAAACACGATTCACCAACTTTCAAATTCAATTAGCGTGGCCAATTTTTGTCCTACACACCCCACGAAAACATCAACATGAAGCTAATAGCTTGGCGAACATTTATCGAAAGTATTTGGGTGAAAAAAAACAAAGTTCTGGCAGGTTAAAATTTAATTTTCGCGAATGCAAAATACACGCGTGTTGCCTGAAAATTTCGTGTTTTCAGCAGAACCCAATCTCGGCTAAAACTGTCCAAAAACATTAGAAAATCAGGAAAACAAAAAGAACAACCCCAGATAACTTTAGTTATCGTGTAAATAAACAGTTATCGAAAGTTTAAATGGAGAAAATCGACCCAGAACGACCCAAGAAAATCAAAATTGTCCTCGTGTTTTTGTTAGGCCCTCGGCTCAACACAAAAAACGTGAGGTGAAACAAAACAAAACTCGTGCTATTTAAAGCCAAAAACAATTGAATAAAGGAAATACCTTGAAATAATTGTCCACCAATTGTCTCCACAGGTCTTGACAACAATTGACACGTCTTTACAATTGATTTCCGGCAGGTATTCACGTTTAAACCCGAGCAACTTGCCGCCCGTTCAACCAAAAAAACACGTGTTTCTCCCTGCTCGTTTTGCATCTCATTAACTCCGTCCTCGGAACTTTCTAGAAAGTCGGAACACAAAATGGGCCATAACTCCCGAACCGTTTGGAGTAGAAATTAGCCACATACTTTACTTTGATCAGCACAATGCAGCGATCATTTTGATACCAATTTGCAGCCTTATTGACCCCCAGAAAAAAAGCCTTTATGATATCAAGGAAATTCCTTTGATCCCATTGTTATTTCGAACGTCGATTGTTCAAGAAACAATAGGTCATTGTTCAGAGTCGGCGGGTCACGTGTGATCACATTTTATTATATATAGACTAGCCGGGGGCCCGGTCGCTTCGCTCCCTCCCCGGAGCCCATCAAGTACAAAAGCTTAATGTGGTTGGCGCGCTTCGCGCGCTGCATTCGCTCCCGCTCATGCCCATACATACATACATACATACATACATACATACATACATACATACATACCCTACATACATACCCTACATACATAACCTACATACATACATACCCTACATACATACATACATACATACATACATAATACATACATGGGCCGGTTGCTTCGCTCCCTCCCGGAGCCCCCCAAGCGATAAAGCTTAATGTGGTTGGCGCGCTTCGCGCGCTGCATTCGCTCCCGCTCATGCCCATACATACATACATACATACATACTACATACATACATACATACATACATACATACATACCATACATACATACATACATACATACAACATACATACATACATACATACATACATACATACATACATACATACATAATACATACATACATACATACAACAACATAAATACATACATACATAAACATGAGCGGGTTCGGTCGCTTCGCTCCCTCCCCGGAGCCCGTCAAGTAAATAAAGCTTAATCTGGTTGGCGCGCTTCGCACGCTGCATTCGCTACCGCTCATGCCCATACATACATACATACATACATACATACATACCCTACAATACATACCCTACGATACATACCCTACAATACATACCCTACATAACATACCCTACAATACATAGCCTACAATACATACCCTACAATACATACCCTACAATACATACCCTACATACATACCCTACAATACATACCCTACATAACCATACCCTACAATACATACCCTACAATACATACCCTACAATACATACCCTACAATACATACCCTACAATACATACCTACAATACATACCCTACAATACATACCCTACAATACATACCCTACAATACATACCCTACAATACATACCTTACGATACATAGCCTACATAACATACCTACAATACATACCCTACAATACATACCCTACGATAACATAGCCTACAATACATACCCTACAATACATACCCTACAATACATACCCTACATAACATACCCTATAATACATACCCTACAATACATACCCTACAATACATACCCTACAATACATACCCTACAATACAACCCTACAATACATACCCTACGATACATACCTTACAATACATACCTTACTTAACATACCCACTATACATACCCCTACAATACATACCCTACAATACATACCCTACAATACAAACCCTACAATACAAACCCTACAATACAATACCCTACAATACATACCTTACAATACATACCCTACAATACATACCCTACATAACATACCCTACAATACATACCCTACAATACATACCCTACATAACATACCCTACGATACATACCTTACAATACATACCCTACAATACATACCCTACATTACATACCCTACAATACATACCCTAAAATACATACCTTACAATACATACCCTACAATACATACCCTACGATACATACCTTACAATACATACCTTACAATACATACTTTACAATACATACCCTACAATACATACCCTACAATACATACCTTACAAATACATACCCTACAATACATTACCCTACAATACATACCCTACATACATACCCTAAAATACATACCTTACAATACATACCCTACAATACATACCCTACGATACATACCTTAAATACATACCTTACAATAATACTTTACAATAACATACCTACAATACATACCCTACAATACATACCTTACAATACATACCTTACAATACATACCTACAATACATACTTAGAATACATACCCTACGATACATACCCTACGATACATACCTTACAATACATACCCTACAATACATACCTTACAATATATACCTTAGAATACATACCCTACGATACATACCCTACGATACATACCCTACGATACATACCTTACAATACATACCCTACAATACATACCCTACAATACATACCCTACAATACATAATACTACAATACATACTAATACAATACATACCCTACAATACATACCAACGATTACATACCCTACATACATACCCTACAATACACACGACGCCACATTTCTAAAAGAGTAAAGGTGGGAGGCGAATCTTCCCCCCTGCCATGCGATCGCCCGCGCCCACGCTGCCGCCCCCCCTGAAAGCCGCTTCCAAAAGTTGATAGCTTCAGTGTGAAGTTTGAAAAAAAAAGTTGCCTTCAAAAATTTAATCATTCGGAAAGTTTAAACTCAATCTGTAATAAAAATATATCAAACTGTAGCTAAGGAAACAGCGAATCCGATAAATATATTCAGATTTCTTAAACAGTGTTGTTTTGAATTTTAAGAGAGTATTTAGTGCAGCCCAACACAAAAGCCGTGAAAAAATTTATTCATCAGCCAACTTTAAGAACACAAAAATTCCCCTAACTTTGGTCAAAATTTGTCCATTTTAACTCAAATTACAGCACATGAAGCTAATACCTTGGCAAATAAATATCGAAAGTATTTGGGTGCATATGAAAGCTTTTCGCAATTTTAGTTGTAAATTTTTGAAGTCCAAACATGATTTTCTTGACAAAATGGCAGTGAAATCAAACCCTGCAAAAAATATCATTGCAAACATGATCACCAAGTTTCAAATTAAATTAACGTGGCCAATTTTTGTCCTACAGAACCCACGAATATATCAACATGAAGCTAATAGGCTTGGCGAACATTTATCGAAAGTATTTGGGTGAAAAAAACAAAGTTTTGGGCAGGTTAAAAATTGAATTTTTGCAAATGCAAAACACACGCGTGTTGCTTGAAATTTCGTGTTTTCCAGCAAAATCCAAACTCGGCTAAAACTGTCCAAAAAACAGAGGAAAATCAACAAAACAAAAAAAACAAAGCCAGATAACTTTAGTTCTTGTGTAAATAAACAGTTATCGAAAGTTTAAATGGAGAAAATCGGCCTAGAACGACCCGAGAAAATCAAATGTCTTCCTGTTTTGATTAGGCCCTCGAGCCGAAAGAAAAAACGTGAGGTTAAACAAAACAAAACTCGTGCTATTTTCAGCCAAAAACAATGAAATAAAAGAAATACCTTGAAATAATTGTCCACACTTGTCTCCACAGGTCTGAGAACAATTGACATGGTCTTTACAATTGATTTCCGGCACGTATTCACGTTTAAATCTGAAGCAACTTGCCGCCCGTTTCAACTAAAAAACACGTGCTTCTCCCTGCTCGTTTTGCATCTCATTAACTCCGGTCCTCGGAACTTTCTAGAAAGTCGGAACACAAAATGGGCCATAACTCCCGAACCGCTTGGAGCAGAAATTAGCCAAAACTTTACTGTCATCAGCACAATGCAGCGATCATTTCTATACCAATTTGCACCCTTATTGACCCCAAAAAAAGCCTTTATGATACAACGAAATCCTTTGATCCCATTGTTTTTCGAACGTCGATGTCAAACGGATTGTTCAGAAACAATAGCCATTGTTCAGAGTCGGGGGTCACGTGTGAACATTTTATTATATATAGACTAGCCGGGGGCACTCGCTTCGCTCGCTTCCCGGAGCCCGTCAAGTACAAAAAGTTTAATGTGGTTGGCGCACTTCGTGCGCTGCAATCGCTAGCGCTCATGCCCTTTCCCACCCCAGGTACAGTGGTTTGGCTCGCCCTGGCTCCCCTGTCTATCTATTGTCACGATTGTAGTGTTTAACATGCCTGAAAATTAGTTTTAGCGATCAGCCTCCTTTTCATTTCAAATCCTCGTTTCATCAGGTAAGCCTCGTACTGATGGTACAGTAGATAAGATGCAACATGAAAGTTTGTTATGTTTTAGGGACAACAACAATTAGCCTGCTATCAGTTGAATGCATCTATGACACTTGCCAGTGGTCTTTGTATATAAACAGTAAAGGACCATCTATGATGAGCATCCAGAGTTTAAATTAATGTTGACTTACAGAGGTATGATTTTGTTCCGATGGTAAGATGACAGTGTTGCATTGAATTTCGATAAAGCAATAGGTATGAAATCTCCAATACTTGCATTTGTACAATCATGTGCATCAGTAGATCTACAAGTGAAAGAGACAAATTATATGTAGTAACATGTTGGTTAATACTATCAAGGGTAATAAAGAATTAGATTTGGATAAGATAGCTGTTGGGAGTTAAATATGTTGTTAGGAAAAATTTCTCTTTTCATAATTAGCGATTTTGTTTGACTGGAATAACAATTGTGACTTTCTTCCACTGTATTGTAACGTAGTATTAAGAATATATTAAAAGCCCTGACCA
The DNA here is from genome assembly GCA_013076295.1 of Sanderia malayensis. Lineage (NCBI taxonomy): Eukaryota > Metazoa > Cnidaria > Scyphozoa > Semaeostomeae > Pelagiidae > Sanderia > Sanderia malayensis. The sequence goes on along the minus strand of RQOL01000426.1, from coordinate 146,588 downwards.
GGCAAAAATGCAAAGGGTCACTCTTGCAATAACGGGCAAAAGATTTCCACGGCTGGGATTGGTTTTACATTAGTTTCAATGATATAGAACATAAGGATAAGCACCGACACCGTGGATAACGAATGCAAAAGTACTTGATAATCATCATGAAATGGGATGGGAAATGGGAATTGCATGGTGAAAGGAGTTTCATAGGTGTATTGGGCTTGGCTAGTAAGACAAAGAAGGCAGCCACAAAGTGAAAAGAATCGTCAACGAAAATATTATAACCAAATCAAAGCCACTGAAACATGTGGGTACAGCATTAAACACTCTTCCCAAATCATTAAATATAAAATAGCTATGAAACATAAACGGAGCTGTCATTTTGGCCTCAAGAAACTATATGTTAACAAATGAGTGAAATACAATTGGCCTAAGCAATCATATGGGAACTTAAATGGGGTGAAACTAAAAATAAACACTACTTACTCCTGAGCTGTGGCAAAATGAATGTTTCTCTCAGTTTTACTTTCTCTTATTTCAGCATCAAGTTCCGTTGCATCCAAGATTTGGCAAACGAATAATGGACAGCACAACCACCAGCATGAAAAATTGCTACGTTGATGAAACATAGCATAAATCAAAATCATGCAACAAATTCTATTGTTTTGCAGCCTCGTTTGGACGTGATTATCTGATTGACAATTAACCCAGCCAAGACCCAACCCATGAAAGAAAAGAAGACTGAACTTATAAACTTATAAAACAATCACACAAGATATAAAACAAAGCACAGTTTACACTTGTCTCTCTAGATTAACAACACGCATATTACATCAGTGCTCGAATCCGGCTTCGGATTTGTCATTCTGATCGTGATCACCTGATGCTGAGGCAACTATATGCATTCTGTTTGTATTTTACATTCTTTTTTTATAAGAATATACTTAATAAGAATAATGAGGCTCAAAATTCGTGAAATTTAAGAAAATTTTAAGAATATTGTCAGGCTCACGATCTTGTGAAACTATTATTTTTAGGAGGGTTTTTTTATTTTGACTTGGTCCTTTTCACAGGCAATGGTTTTAATACATTCGTCTAAATTCGATTAAAATCTGTGCTACAGGAAATAGGACTGATTCTGTTAGCCATTGTAATAGTTGTGCATTTGGCATTGGTGATAATAATAGCAGTGTATTGCCATATCCGTTTTTCTGTCGCGCTAAAATATTTAAGAATATCCAGAATCTCAAAATAAAAAAAAATTAAGAATATTGAGGCTCAGCAAAAAATTAAGTATTCTTATAAAACGAAAAGAGAGTAATTGCTAAAATTATGTATGCTTTATGCCAGAGATAGAAAAGAGAATAGCAAAATTTATCCTCTCATGATCTTCTCCGCAGCCATACAATGCCAGTGCGGAGGATTTTTTGAATTTGGCATATTTTAGCCTAATTTGGCATAGTTTTTACATGGATTGGCATATTTTGAAATTTCAAATCTGGCAACCCTGACTCCTCAACTGAACAAAGAACATGCTGACAGTGCGTCCTTCCTTTCATCTCTTCTTTCCTTTGACTGGGTCACTGGCGATGGTAAGTAAGTTTTTGCAGATCGTATTATATCATTGCGATCTTTCAAGATACATCTTTGAAATAAATCTGTAGGATTTTTGTCAAGATTTTCATTCATTTTCGTAGCGTATAAGACTTAACGAAATATAGTATTTGATAAAATCCCTTGAGAGTAGGCCATATTTAAGAAAAACGGATGCTAGAGTTACGGTACATTGTCTTCTGCATTGGAAAATGAGATAAGATTCTGTGCTACTCAAGTATTATTACATGTATTATTCGTGAATTTTAGGTAGTCCATAATTTGTGTGGTCCGATTTCAATGGAGGCAATTTTTGACTTTCTCAGGTAAGTATTAATTATAGAAGATCATTAGGCATCCGAAAGGCCATATAGTCATTTATTAAATACGGGTTTTTGTAATACATTTGTTTCAAATCTTTAGGGTTTGTGTCACAGCATGTGAAGAAGAGTTTTAAAGTTACTGTTGGTGATAAATGTTTGTTGGCCAAATGCATGGTTTTTCAAAGGTAATAGTCTTGTTATTATTTTCCAATATTATAATCATTGTTGATTATTATTTATTAATATCTAGTTAGAACACCTTTTAATAGTTAAAGAAAAGCAACAATACATGGAAAGAAAAGCAACAGAAGACAAACATGAAAGGGTATGACATACAATTAGTTGTTATGAGTACCTTGACCAAAGTTAAAATTTCTTTTTTGGTACATCTGCCCACATGCATCTTGTGCTTCCTTCCACCTTCTTCTCTTTATTTTTTTTCTGTAATTTTTTATATTTTTTTATTCTTTTGTTGTTAAGAATTTTAATTCTTATTTCCTGCGATGTCCTGTAGGAAAGAATACATTGTTTCAGAAAGAGTTTCAAGTGAGTAATATGTTTTATGCATGGATGAGATAGGTATTTAGCATTGCAACTTACTCTATTTCTTGTTTTGTGAGATGCCTGCCTTGGAGGCTTACAAAATTGAACTTCGTTTCTTTTGTAATCAAGTTAAACTTGTCCCCACATTCTCTCTTCAGAGTGGAGATATCTTTGAAGTTGAACAGCTATGACCAATAGGATGAATTTAGAAGAGTGACTCAATATTGTAAAAGATAGGATACAATTGTGTTTGAGGAGTTGATAATTTGCTATTCACAACATTTATTAAATTTATCAATATAAAGATGAAAGTAATTTAAATTTACCTTGTTTCCTCACCACAATGCTTCATTGTGGGCTCCCTTTGCCATTGTTGGCAACTTCAGCCAAGTGCATCTTCAAGTTCATCTTCAACTCATGTTGAATGGCGATTCATTTTCAATATCCATGTTACACTATATATAAACATATTGTCATTGTCATTCAATGAAAGGTGAGTTAATAAGCTATCAGTTGTTTGAATTTGCCTCTGCAGTTCTCTTTGGTGTTTCAATAATATATACTTTGAATGTATTAATATGACACCAGTTTTATTTTCTGCAGATAATGAATAATAATTATCTTTCTTACAATGAAGAGGAGAGACTAAAGTGCAGAAAATGCAGAACTGAATACATGAACATGAACTTACGGTAGAAGTAGTCGCAAATATCTATTTCAAGTGAACCTGTAAGGATAAAATTGTTATTGTGATAATATCCATGCAATGGCAATTGTGACAAAAATATAGCACTTTGAGCTTTTTTAAAGCTGTTTAGTTATAAATAGCCTGTATTTTCATGTGAAAGTAAAAGCAACATTAAAAATACATGTACTTACGTAAATTGTTGTTTTTCTTGGGTGGTGAAAAAATTTTACGCACGCTATGTCCTGTATGACGCAAGAGAAATTTTAAATTTCGCGCCGCTATTGTTGTTGCTAGGACGCCGAAATTCCCGTGAAAATCTGATCTCTATATAATAGTATTAGCTGCCAGAACATTACGTCGTGCTGCATTGATTGTATTGTGATTGTAGATTTCAAGAGCAACAAAACTTGTAATTATGCGATACTATTAGAATTACATATTGCGATGAGAATACATATAAGGAACCTAGCTGAGGGCCTAGTTGTTTAAGTTCGTTATTTTGAGATCCTTTGACCACTTGTAGTTGTAAAAGTCTTTAATTTTAAGTTTGGCATTTGGTGGACGTAATTAGTAGAGATGCAAGAAAAGTATTCAAATTCATCGTTTTGCTGTGTGAAAGATAAGAGGTTAACACATGAAGAAGTTCAAATAATGTAAAAGTACTGAAAATCAATGGAACCGGCTTCCTAATTTTAATAGTGCGGAAATATTAATATACTAAAATTAAAAGATGCCTTAGTGATTTGGCTGTAGTAGTAAAGTTCCTTAAGTTTTCTACCTTATACATGTAGGTTCCTTATAAAAAAGCTTGTTACTTCAAGTTGCCATTATGTTGTAATTGTTTTGAGGATTCAATAAGTTTCTGTGCTTGCATGTTAATTGTATGGGAAAGCTCTTTATGATATAAGACACATTGTAAGATGGTAGTACAGTTATGTAATACAGTGTCTACATACTGAAAACATAAGCAAGTGTCAATGATATATACAATTAGAATAGTGTTGATAAAAAAAAAACAGAAATACTTTGTCCAGCACTTCCACAGTGAATGAATGAGGAGACACCATACACTATGAGGTTCTGGGTTAAAAAGATATTTACAATGGGAAACTTATCATGCAAGACTCTCAATATTCAAGTAAGATAACAAAGACATATTTATGCACATATAGATTATTAAAATGCATTAATATGTTTGCTTGTGTGGTAAGAGCCATCTTAGCTTGTTTTGTCCAAGTGTAATGGAGGTTTCTATCAGTGATTGATACAATGTAGCTTCCCACTAAATTTGAAAATATTGTGCTGTAATGGTTGTGAAATCATTGCCGTCTGTTCCTGGCACACTGAGTTACGACAACACATCTGCCTGATAAGGAACATGATTAAGTGACAATGAGGAAGAATAAGTACCTACGGTTTAGAATACTGTAAGTGATTTGTTAAGAAAACATTAGTGGTAGTCAATGTAGAAATATTATTGAGCCCTTATTTATTGAGTCTGCTTTTTAAGCAAGGTGCATTAATTGATTCATATGGAACAGAGAGCATCATACCTTGAATATTATACCTGACTTGGGAAATAATCTGAAGAGAAACTTTGAACCATTGATTGAATTTTCCATTGCCTTTGACTAAATGAATCTGTAAAAAATAGGAAAAAGTTAATAGTGTGGTAGACAAAGAGATATGCAATGCATGTGCAATGAGGAAGGTGTAAGTAAATAAAGTGTGGAATTTTCCCAGGGCTTGAACTTGACTTTCACTGGTTTCCTTCATGTACATTACAACAATTAAACATCTTGGATAAACAAAATTGAAAGCAGGTTCATGTGGGATATCAATGGCTTTGCTTGTAAAACAAAGAAGGCAGCCACAAAGTCAATAAATTGGTAGAACTATATTCACGAAAATAAAACCCCAGGAAGATTTGGTAGAGCAATGCACACTTCTTCTGAAAACAAAGTAGTGAAAAAAACATTGGAAATTTCCAGAATTCTGGCTAACAAACTATATGTAAACCGTGAGTGAAGTAGAAATGGCCTAAGCTAAGCAATTTCCATACAACATATCAAATTCAAAGGGATGAAATGAAAATATACATTGTTGACCTCTGATTCATAGCAGCCTAGTTGTTCCTTTAAGTCAATAAGGTATAATGAGCTTTATTTTCTCTCATTTCAGTATAGAATTCGCTTATATCTAAATATCCATTGTTTGATTGTCCAAAATGAAAATGAACCTGACTTACCTTTGGTGAACAGCAAGGTAGTTGTTTCCTTTGAGCCAGGAAGGCTTTATGAGGTATAATTTCATTGAGTTCAGCAACAAAATCCACTCGATGCCATTTGTTGGCAGACAGAAACTTAGACCCGACAGGCAACAATAGTGCGATGATGAGACATAACATAGATGAAATCATACATAGACAGCACAAAAGGCGTTTGAAATGGGAGACAGAAGTCTCGCCTCGTTTCAATGATCTTAGCAGAAATGCATCTAATTAAAAACGAAGTCAATAAATTTTGTTATGATATTATGAATGGAGATTTACATGGGACAAATACACAAATATATGAATATTGAAACTCTAACGATGATTATCTCCTGGCAATCTGCTATTGAAAACGTAAATCGCTAATTTAAAAACCTTATATTAATGCGGAAGATCTGAAGATATACATACAGTACAAAAAACATGTTTTGAAAGGATTGGATAGATATTTGTATTGTATGCGAAGTACGAATGCGAAGGTTGAGTCATGATAGAGTCTACTATTAAAATTGGTGAATTGTCAATATCCATAAAAATTGATACATACAATCCGTAGTTCAGGTTGCAAAATTGATTGGTTAAGCGACGTCTTTAGCAAAATGACAGTACCTCAATTGGATTCTTCAATAGCACTTCACTCTCAGCAAGCATACATCTCTGCCACGGCGTGAATGTATTCTTTCAATAACCGCGGTCGTTTGTTGTGAGGATTACGTTTGTACATAGCAAAAAAAAGAATAAGATTGCCGGTTACATTAGTTAAAAGCTCGAACACCAGCGTCAAGGAGTAACCTTTGTTCAAGTTTTCCTTGTTGGTGAAAAGTGCAATTGAAATTTGGAAGTATATAACAGTAAACACTAAAGGGGCCTCTATAGATTATAGATCAAGTTTTCAGTATTAAAAGGAGGGGGGGATGTTATTGATAGTGCGATGTTTTGCAAAAAAGTAACTATCCTTGAGGACAACTTGCAGTTTTCACAGAGTAAGGAAATCCACTTTCCCATAGGCAATATCGGAGAAAATGGCAACGCATAACTCTTAATAATCGGGCGCTACGCAGGATTCAGGACTGTGCCGACTGCTGTGTGTGGTGCAGTCACCCCTGGACATGTGGAGGTGTAATGTCCAGTTGGTCTCCGCAGATCAGTGTTATCTAGAATGAATTCATTCTAGAAGGGTGCCAGTAACGGCTGTACATCACACTTATGTGCGACGTGATCTGCGTTGACACACAATACCCGTACCCTTGAATGTGTGTATGTGCGTTTTGGTAGGCAGCCCTCTGTAGAGCAACTGTGCAGATGGTCGCTCTAGGATGAAGCCTTTACAGGACTTCCTGGAAAACAATGTTCTTTGTTTTCCTGTGTGTTTCCTCTGGGAGGTATACTTTGAGCCCGTTAAATGATGTTGCTCTGGACATGGCCACATATAATGACCATGTGTGAACACGGGCTCAGGTAAGTACAAACCAACATACCTCAGGGATTGCCCCTGTGCCTTGTTGATTGTCAAGCAGTATGCAAGTCTGACTGGAAACTGTCGGCGTTTCATTTTGAACGGCATTTCCGTGTCCTGAGTGGAGACTGTGATCTTGGGAATCATGACCCGTTGTCCTCTGTGCTCCTTGGTAATGATCTCTGCTGTGATCACGTGACGTCGGAGATGCCGAACTATGAGTCTTGTTCCGTTGCAAAGACCTTTCTTTGGATTGAGATTCCGCAGAAGAATGATCGTTGCACCAACCTAATGCAATGAATATTATTGTGATTAATGACGGCTTTTTTATGGTGCACACCTTTGCACATAATAATTTAATGCTAATAGGATGAAAGATTGTAACTCTTCCTACCTTGAGTTTAAGTCTGTGCAAGGCATTCCATTCGGAGTGAGTTGGTTGAGAAATTCAATGGGGTAGGCCTCTTCCTCATCTGGATCGTCTGTGACAACACTGTCTGTGCTGTAATAAGTTCTTTCGGCTGTTTGAAGTCTGTCCAGAATTAAGTCGTTTACTTGATGTGATAAGTCATTCTTTGGAGTCAGACAACAGCGTTCAGACATTGTTACAGGATCCATCATTAGGTGTGAATCTGGTGTGTTCGGCCTGGGAAAAATGAAGTTCAGCATGTCTTCTTTAGACGAAGTGCATATCTGTTGTGGCAGAATTACGTTGTCCAGTGCATCGTGTGCTTCTTGCTTGTTGCCAAGTCTGAGAAGCCATTCTGAGAATTCACGGTATGAATCATCTTGAACGGCTCTCATGTTGGTGTGTAAGCGATGCTGCTGAAACTTTGTCCATAGATCAATGATCTGGTGTGATTTTAGAGTCTCTGCTACAATTCTTTCCCTTCCTGCTTTCGTGACGACAGGTAGAACTGTCTGAAGTCACCACCAAGTAGCATGAACTTGCCACCAAATGGTCTGTCGACATGTGTAATGTCTCGAAGCAGTCGGTCGACTGCTTGTAATGCAAGTGCGGGAATCATGGAAGCTTCATCCCATATAAAGAGAGTAGTTTCGCGCAATACCTGTGCTCTCCTGCTCTGTCTCTTGACATTACACGTTGATTCAGCTTGAAGTGGTATAGGAATTTGAAAGGTAGAATGTGAAGTTCTACCATTTATGAGCAGCGTTGCAGCAATTCCTGACCACGCCATGCACTGAACTTTATGTCCATTGGCTTGCAGATTGTGAACCAACGTGTTGTAAAGGAAAGTTTTCCCGGTTCCAGCCGGCCCGTCAACAAAGTGACAGTTTTGTTCGGATTGCGCGTTGATAGCATCAGTGATTCCCGTGTATATGGCTCGCTGTTCAGGGTTCAATGCGGCCAGCATTCGTTCTCCTTCCTCTCTGGCATTGCCAACATCGATGTCATCTTCCTCTGTAATAATAAGTGAAATATATTGCAATAAAATTGGAAAGAAAAGCAGGAGAATAAATGTCCAAAAATACGTAAATGCCCTTGTCTGCACGATGTTAGAATACATTATTATATTCGTACTAATACAGTACATATTTGAAAATAACACATTAGTACCTCGTTCAGGAATGACATAGTCGGCTGGAAGTTGAGGAAGGTCAGCATAATTAGTGATCGATTGACCATGTACTTTCAAATTTTCGTCAATGTCATGTAGACATTGATACATGTGTCGGTCTTCAAAAGCTATGGCCATATCTGGATGATTGAGTTGATCACGTCGTACAAAATCTTCACTCAATGCTTCTTTGAACATGTTGAAGAGTGCTGCGATATCAGAAGGTGTTTGAAAAAGGAGTAATGTTGCAAACAACTGTCTCAGTTGTATTGGCATGTTAAAAATAACTGCCTCCTCCAAACAGCGTATGATTTCAGCATCATCTTCCAAGAGACCTAGAGCTAAAGCTGCGTCTTTGAAGGAATTGCATAGGTTTCCTTCTATCGTGCGAAGATCTTCAAACGACGTGGCACCTCGTTTATGGAGAAGCAATAGTCTCAGTGCGAATCTTTGCTCACATGGTCGTGGGTGAACTTGATATATTCTGCCTATGACAGGCATTGTTCTCCGCTGTCTTGCTTTCCATGTTTTGGTGCGCTCGTTGAAAACATAGTGTTCAGGAATTTCGTGATAGAGATATTGGCGTGCAGCCGGGTCTTGTGCATTCAATTCAAACCAAGACGTCAGTGTGGTTTTTTCATTGATGTTTTGTAATTGTTCGACCCTTCCATTATCCTGAAAGTATACGGTCTGCTGATCAGGTAGATGAACATGCAGACGTTTTATAGTGTGACTTTTCTCGTGCATGGAAAATTGGAATATTCTGTGAACAGCTTCGTGTGGTCCAATATACCGAGCGTTGATGTATTGGCGTACTTCATCGTGCTCAATATCTTGAGGTACTTGCTGCTGCTGTCCTTCGAGAATTTCCACGTGTGCCATGTCTTGTCCTTTATGAATATATTTGAAAATATATTTCACGGACTTCACAGTGCTACATATTTCGAGATTAATGTGACACTGATACTTGAGTAGAAGATGGCGATTATGTGGCACAACCCATGTATCATCTAGAAGTCGATCTTCCAGATTGACTGGGTGACGACAGCGTCGTCTGTAGAGGGGATAACCATTCACATTGACTTGTGTTTCGGCAGTGCGATCTTTTGGAAATCGTTTCTTGCATTTGTTATTCTCCATGCAAACACATCCGGGGTTTATATCACCGCATGGTCCATGTGTCATGTGCTTCAGTACTAACTTGTGATATCTTGCATCCTGTGGATCCGGAATTTCAGCTGATATGAGTCGATCTACCTGTAGGTTTCGAGGAAAAATATCACATGTAAGCTCTACACATCAAAATGCATTGTGTTTTTACTAAGCAATACAACTGCTGATAATATTTCATACTCAATAATAAATGTATAATAAATCTATCTTTTACTCCATAATAAATTATTGCTATAGATGTTACCTCTTCAGGTGTTCGTGGTCTATCAGCCTCAGAGAGGAACAGAATCATGTGAGCATGTGGTAGTCCTCTCTTCTGAAATTCGATGACATATACATGTGCAACAGTGTGTCCGAGAATGTGCTTGTGAAGGACATCTTCCAGTAGTTCTTGTAGTTTCTGTTGAAATACTCGTGTGACGATGTCAGGCCGGTCATTCGCCTTCTGGTGTGGTAGAATGTTCTCTGAAATCTCCTTCTATCTGGGATTGGCCGTCATGGTTAGGAAGATGTCAGGCTTGCCATACTTTCTGACGATAGTCATTGCATCTTGAAAGTTCTGGTACATATTTCGTTGACTGCCTGAAAAAGATGAGGGAAGTATGACAACACGACCGACATCAATATGAAGGGGTTCGTTGGGATTGTTTGCCCTGGCCATTTGATTTTCGATTTCAGCCCTTCTGTTCAGGTGATCCATCAGGCCTCGATAACTGTCAGCACGTAATTGCCGTTGATTGTGCAAAATCCAGTTGAGCGTGTTTCCTTCTATTTTGGTGTATGCATCCACCAGATATTGTTGAAAGAGAAGTGTTGCGCTGTGGATCGTAGATAGTTGATTTCTGACTTGTATTCGGTACGAATAATACTCGGCGATTGTGAGTCTGACACGGTGGACACGATCAGGATTTTCCTGGTCTTGTCCTCGACGTGTAGGTAGACATTGAAGGTGCAAGCTGTAACCCCGATCACCCTGAAAGAACAACAATGGATAGGTTAGAGGATCCGCAACGGGATCTAAGGCATTAATCTTCATAAGATTACCACGCCTTGTTTGAAATTGAAGCTCTCTATTCTCGGGATTAGGAGCACCGCCATTGCGTGTAGTGTAGACTGCTGCAATTTCTCTGGCAGTATGATTATCATATCTTCGATCTTGTTCTGGGCGACCGGTAATAGTCATCTTGAATGTGGGGATAGGCTGATCATTGGCAATGGCTTGCTGCCTTTGCTCTTCCAGTACTTCTCCCATTGTTTTAAAATGTTGAGCAAACCGATTTACTGCCATCAATTCGTTTTGCAGCAGCGCCACCATGTCTAAGTCCAAGTTTTGTTCTCTGGCTTTGTTCTGGCGTTCTTGCAGTGCTTGCTGGGTGTCCATAATGTATAATTTGCATATTTTCGGGACCTGTCGGTTTCAGTTACCCCTGTTGAATTGGAGGAAACATTCTAAATTGTACTTCGTTATATCAACTGCAATTTTCAATGCAGCAAGTGCTTTGTTATGAAAGCATCATAAAGCGCTTTGATTTACGATTGGATCACTTTTCATATTCAGGCAAGCATAGAGAGCTTATCCATTGTAGATTGGGTGGGAAAGGACTTGAGCATTCTGTCAACATCCGTTTCATCACGTGAAGCTATTATATGAAAATGTAGGATAATATAAGAGCTACTAAGAGAGGGACGTTATATTTACCTGTCATATGGTATGCACTTCCATGTATGGTGATGACTGGTGGTCCTGCATTAGCGTGTCTTACAACGTTAGCTGTCCAGGATGCCATTGCCATTAGTGAATTGTATCTACGGAAATTTTTGAGAAAATATTTAGATTCATCAGTAGTTCCAGTGTATAAATGCATCACATTTGCCGGGGGTGGTTGAATGGGATCGAGAGCTATTAATCCTCCCATACAACATTTGTTGTATTATTTTCTTGTGTTGAGTTCCTCTCGGAAGTACTTCGCTTCACAGTGAATACATGTCCTGGTCATTTTACCAAGATGATGAGGCATTGGGGAGAATTGAGGAATTTCAAGAATAGGTTGAATTACTTCCCTTTCTTGATGTTCCATGGGTTGGGGGACATGATCTTGGTGTTGTGGTGGGATTTCGTGATGCATTTCAACTTCTTGTGGTTGTACCGCTCTTTCATTCTCTTCATTCTCATTTTCAAGGTTGGGTTGCAATTCCATAGCAGCAGGCAATATTTGTGGATCCTGAAATGCAATGCAATCTAAGTTAATATAATTCAATCATGTGTTTTGAAATGCACAAAACTGGAACTTGTGAAGATATGTCTATTTAGAGAGCAAAATAATTTCCTGACATGGTCCTATGGAGAATGACTGGTGTATTTCAAGCCAATTGTGATGGTAGTCTGTTTTACCTGATTATCATGTGGAATTGGAATGTGTTGTTCCACGTTGATTTCATCAGGTTGTGCTGGCCTTTCAATTTCATTATTTTCATTTTCAATATGTGTTTCGGGTTGCATCTGCATTGGCCGTATCTGTTGAAATGAACATTAAATGAAAACATTTACATTAAGTTTTTAGTTATTGGAAATTTAAATGTTATTAATATACAGTTCCCATTGATATAAATATACATGGGGACTTATAATTGTACATGTCTGAAATAGGTAAATGGAAAAGGGAGTTGCCTAACTGTTGTTAACTTGTGTTAAAAATTTTGTTTTACCTCATTGTCATTTTGAGCTTGAATTACATTAAGCATCTCCACATTTGCCGTGTGTATTGCTGCCGGACCTTCATGATTACGAATCAGAAGGGGTGGTTGCAACTGCATAACCATCGGTGGTACCTGCGGATGGAAAAATATTGATAATGTGGTTGATATAATAACTGATTTAATTTTGATAGTTTTTAATTACAAAAAGCTGTATAATATATGGTTGACTTGATTGGAAAAGTTTAGCAGAAATTATCGAGTTGTGTACCTGAAGTTGAGGGGCCAGTGCTGCAGGATATTGTAAGCCAATGTTTATTGGTTGTGGTACTGCTATAAGTCCATAGTGGGGAAGCATCGCAGATAGTTGCCATGGCACATGCAATGCCTGCATCCGTGGATAATGAAGTGGGAGTGGTTGATATTCTGGGGCTGGTTGCTGAGAGTGTTGTTGCTGCAACTGGTGAAGATCATTCACTGCTCCCTGTACCATATTATCAGGTGGTAAATGAACTGAATGAGGCTGTTGGTTATTCTCACGACTTCGGCGATTTGCTTTCCTTACTTGATCGCAGCGCCTTGAGCCGGTGATGCTTTTTCTGGCTTTTTTTGGCATTTTGCGAGAGATGATATAAAAAAAGAAAAAAATGGGTTTTATATGCAACCCAATCTAATATATATATTCTGTGATGTCACGTGATGACGCACTTTCACTGCCAAAAACAATAGATTCGACCCGAAACAATAGGTCGAACGCCCGAAAACAATGGACCGAAACGGCGAACCGTGTAATCACAAAGGCTTTTTTGTATGTGGATATATGGCAATGAAAATCACACTGAATGTTTACTTTATTAATTTAACCAGGGTAATGGATTTTGTTTTTCGATTTTTTCCTGAATTTTTGAATTATTCCACTAATTATTCTGCTAATTGTGCTATCACGAAAAAACTACGGTTTACGCTGGCGAAACTTCCAAATTCGCGTCCCGAACTCCATTTTCGAACAGAGTGTTTGCTCTTCACGTGACCCGTTTCGCCTTTTCCTGCAATTTGATTGGCTCTTTTCGCGTGACCCACGTGGGTTGTCGATCAATTTTCGTTTCTCGCCCTCGGTTGCGGGCGACGCATGCGAATTTTCGGTCCTTTTCGTTATTCGCCCTCGGTTGCAGCAGGTACTTTTGGAGAAGACGCGTGTTTTTGTTTTGCACACAAACGGCGCCTTTCAAAGTGTTTTACGAGCTGAATTTTCTTTGTAAAGAGCTGCTAATTGTTTTAAAGACCCTAGAGAGTTGCAGGAAACAATTGGGAACACAGGTGATAGCTTTATTTAGTATTTTGAGTTGAAATAGTTGTAGTTTTTGTTGTAGGCGTTGCTTCGGCATGCCTGCAACGCTTAGGCCCAATAAAACAAAGTCAAACTTATGCATTTTTCAGGCGCTATTTGCACGATTTTCCCCATTTAAACTTTCCACAAGTGTTTGTATGTTTGTATAGTAGGTATAGTAGGTTTTTATAGTAGGTATAGTATGTATAGTATGTTTTTATAGTATGTATAGTAGGTATAGTATGTATAGTATGTTTTTATAGTAGGTATAGTGGGTATAGTATGTTGTTATTGTAGGTATAGTATGTATAATATGTTTTTATAGTAGGTATAGTATGTAGGTATAGTAGGTATAGTATGTTGGTATAGTATGTTGGTATAGTATGTAGGTATAGTATGTAGGTATGGTATGTAGTATAGTATGATGTTATAGTAGGTATAGTATGTTGGTATAGTATGTAGGTATAGTATGATTTTATAGTAGGTATAGTATGTTGGTATAGTATGTATGTATGTATGTATGTAGGTATGTATGTATGTATGGGCATGAGCGGGAGCGAATGCAGCGCGCGAAGCGCGCCAACCAGATTAAGCTTTGTTTACTTCACGGGCTCCGGGGAGGGAGCGAAGCGACCGAACCCGGCTCATGTATGTATGTATGTATGTATGTATGTATGTATGTATGTATGTATGTATGTATGTATGTATGTATGTATGTATGTATGTATGTATGTATGTAGGTATGTATGTATGTGTGTATGTATGTATGTATGTATGGGCATGAGCGTAAGCGAATGCAGCGCACAAAGTACGCCCTATCAGTCAATGTTTCTTGATAATAGATAGACAGGCGAGCGCAGCGAGCTAACCCATTGTACGTAGGGTTGAAAGAGGCATGAGCGAAGCGAATGCAGCGCACGAAGTGCGCCCTATCAGTCAATGTTTCTTGATAATAGATAGACAGGCGAGCGTAGCGAGCTAACCCATTGTATGTGGGGTTGAAAGAGGCATGAGCGAAGCGAATGCAGCGCACAAATTGCGCACAATCAGTCAATGTTTCTTGATAATAGATAGACAGGCGAGCGCAGCGAGCTAACCCATTGTACGTGGGGTTGAAAGAGGCATGAGCGAAGCGAATGCAGCGCACGAAGTGCGCCCTATCAGTCAATGTTTCTCGACAATAGATAGACAGGCGAACGTAGCGAGCTAACCCATTGTACGTGGGGTTAAAAGAGGCATGAGCGAAGCAAATGCAGCGCACGAAGTGCGCCCTATCAGTCAATGTTTCTTGATAATAGATAGACAGGCGAGCGCAGCGAGCTAACCCATTGTATGTGGGGTTGAAAGAGGCATGAGCGAAGTGAATGTAGTGCACGAAGTGCGCCCTATCAGTCAATGTTTCTTGATAATAGATAGACAGGCGAGCGCAGCGAGCTAACCCATTGTACGTGGGGTTGAATGAGGCATGAGCGAAGCGAATGCAGCGCACGAAGTGCGCCCTACCAGTCAATGTTTCTTGATAATATACAACATATATATTAGATAGTGTGATACAAGATAGTATTGCATGATTGTATATATGTAGTATCATACAGTATAGTATTGCATGGTCATGTATAGTATTTTTGAGTATGATGTAGCATTGTATTTATAATTTTATTTTTCATGTTGCATTGAATAGTATGTTCAAGGAGTTTTTTAAGTCTTTGTAGGCAATCATATAATCATATGTTCTCCAATTTATTAATATATTTCTATACTTTGTAGTATAGAAATATTGTTAATATATTTTTATACTTTATACTTTGCAGTACCCTTCATTGATAAATACACAGAGAATGAAGAAGATGCATGATTGATGATAGAATATTAAGAACACACAACAAAGGTTGAAAGGAGATGACTTCAACTTATAAATTTTATAGTTGCAACAAAAACTGTATATCTTACAACATAAATGTACTATTTACCTGAATATAATTTACCAGTGAAGCGTGCAACATTACATATGCTTCTCTTTAAAAGTCTTCATTTTTGTAGTCATTCCTCATAACTAAATTTCACACTATCAGGCCACTAACAGGGTATTTCCACCACACATATTAACAATATTTACGCATTCTGTGACATTTCCAGGAGGCCTCGATTTCAGTTATCTATATTTTATTATACGAGGCCATCTTCAATTTGTTGCCATGGTGTTCATATTCAAAATTATCTTCACAACGCAACGCGCCAAAAATATTTTCCGTTCGTGTTCATCACTGTCAAAAGTAGAGCCAAAAGTCAACAGGTAAATTGTTTTTAACTCATTACTAATAATTTATACTTTTACATATTAATAAAGACATTTACAAATAATGCCCAAATTTATTACTTTTTATTATTTCTCATGCCCATACATGCACAACTATGTATTTCCATGTATTTAATCACTGATGATATTCCTTTTCCAGTCTTCGTTTAGTTATCGTTGTTGAACCTTCCTATAGTGAAGAAAAAAAGATTTCGGTATGTACTTTCAGTTCAATGCTACTTGGATAATGAGATTTTCCTTTACTATTGTGATCACCAACCAGATGTGTAACTTACTACTTACCATTTCAATCACAATTATCTTATTCTTTTTCCAGTATTTGCAGTTTGGCAGTTGCCCTGCCCATTGATTTTTATTTTGTTTAGCATATTTTCGGTATGTACTTTCAGTTCAATATTACTTGCATAACGAGGTTCTCCATTACTATTGTCTTCACCAAGCATATGTACAACTTACTACTTAGCATTTAAATCACAATTATCTTCTTCTTTTTCAGTATTTGCAGCTTTGCAGTTGCCCTTTCATTTTTATTTCGTTCAGATTTTCGGTATGTACTTTCAGTTCAATGTTAATTAGATAATGAGATTTTCCTTTACTATTATGATCACCAACCATATGTATTAATTACTACTTACCATTTAAATCACAATTATCTTTTTCCAGTATTTGCAGTTTGGCAGTTGCCCTTTATTTTTAATTTTCTTCAGATTTTCGGTATGTGCTTTCATTTCCATGTTAATAAGATAATGAGATTCTCCATTACTATTATCTTCACCAAGCATAGGTATAACTTACTACTTACCATTTCAACCACAATTATCTTATTCTTTTTCCACCATTTCCAGTTTGGCCTTTGATTTCTTACTTTGTTCATATTTTGGTATGTACTTTTCTTTCAATGTCATTTACATAATGAGATTCTCCATTAATATTATGTTCACAAAGCATATGTATAACTTACTGCTTATGATTTGAATCACTATTATCTTATTGCTTTTCCAGTATTTGCAGTTTGGTAACTATCCTTTGATTTTGTATGATATTATATTATTTTGCAACAGTACTGCTTCATGTAAATATATTCTTTTTTCACATATCAATGATTAAAGAAAAACTACTTTTATTTGTTTGCTTTAAGGTTCGCTATGGCTACAAGTGCTAAAAGAAAGCCTGAGCCAGAAAAAAAATAGTTGTATGGCTTGGTGATAAAGTCAAAGTAATTATAGCCAATATATTAATTCATATTTCATCAGTTTTTAAGCACTTCACTATAATTAATTCAATTCTGTCATTCTTTGCTTTGGTATCCTAGGAAATAACATACAGAGACATTTTTAGTCTCAAGACGGAATGTGCTGCCCAATTCGAAGAATGCAAAAAAATTATGCAGGACATGTGTAAATAGTTTCTTAACTAATTTACACATGTCCTGTTTTTGACGATGCATGAAAGAGACAATCATGAAATCAAAACCACTACATTAACACAAAATATAAAGTAAAATTATCCACTTTAACATACAAAAAATTTTTAAAACATTTCACATTTTTTGTTCATGCATGGTCAAAGTTTTATTATTCCTAATATATTTGTTCATATTATATGTTCCAAATGTTCTATTTTATATGTTCCAAATGTTCCAAATTATATGTTCCAGTATTTTTAATATTTCAAGCACATTTTTAATAATTCAGAAAGCTTTATCAGTTATAAATGTTGACATGATTTCGTTGCAAAACCTTCACTTAATAACTTACCCAATGCAGGGTATTCACTTTCATGAATGCGATGTTGCAGTTGCACCAGACAACGGTGGTCATTTATTCCCAGTATGATTCTTTTTTAAGCGATTTTTGTAATCTAAACTCAGAAAATGAAACTGGAGTTAACACATTTTGAACAGTGAGTCAAAATACTTTATACATACTCTTCAGATGGAAATGATTTACGAAGATGCAGTTGGATTCTCACCATGCGTTTCTTCCTCATCAAACTATACTTGGCATGCCATTGCCATGATGTAGATGTAATGATGTCATTCAATTTCACGTGCAATTTCGCCCTCCTAACTTTTAACTCTGAGGGATGAGGGGAATTCCCTTTTCACTAACAAGTTTCCCGCCTTTTTAAGCACGTGACGTGTATAAACCAATCGTGGGAGCTGTATAGTACAATAGAAATCCCGCCTCTGATTATTCGCACAATTAGATTTTGCCTAATTTAATTTAGTTGTCGAAGTTATCGATAGGATATAATTATATCGAATTATTTATCGCTGAGTAAGTATTACGAATGTTGTTTTTTCTAGCAACCTATCATTATAACCTAAACAGCTTTTTCATCGCTATTTCCCTTAATAAATGTCAATATTTTTTGTTTTTCTTTCTATGCATTTCATGGCAAGAACAGGTTACGTGTTGTTCAGGCATCATATTTTTTATTAAATATTTATTTCAAGTTTATTAATAACTATTATCTTTCTTTTCTTACCATAGTTTTGAAAGACACAAGGCTCGGTAAGAAATGAATTTATTCATTGCAGTTTTTCCTTCTCAGTATACCTCTTTAATTATTTGTTTACTTTATAAAAAGAGGCCCACTTTGCTCGATTTTCAAATAACGGACACCTCCCTTTTACAAACTTCTTTCAATAATTATGAAATGATATCTTCGTTACCTATGATTTTTAAATGTAACCTATGTGCAGCGAGCTACTCTTTACCACGGATAAAAACATCATTTTTGTTTTATGCATCTGGAATATTATGAAGAAACATTTATGGCGCCGTTTTTAACAAATTTACCCTGTAACCAAATTTGTTGAATTCTTGATAACTGCCCTGGATTCAACAAGTTAATTTCATTACGTACAGGTTTTCGGAGCCTCTTTTATGATTCGTTTATTCATGTCAACAATAATTTTGATTTCAATTTACTTTCTTCCATTTTAGTAGCTGTTTACATTACAGAAACGAGCGCAGTTTAACGTGAGGGTTTTCATAAAATTTACATTATATTACATAGCATTACTTTTATAACAATGATTTGTTTACAACACTATACTTAACACTACCATACTCTTTAAATACATAATATTTACTTCTTTGTGTTGCAGCTTTACACAGGGCTATAATTATTTCCATTGTTGTTGCTATTGAGGCCAAGCAATAACATTTACAATAATATTGCCTAATTTAATTTGTCCCTGCTTCTTTTCCATATCACAACTTGCACCATGCCGCGTAAGTCCAGGAAAAGTATAACAGGCGACAGGCGTAGAAATCAAGTGCGGGAGAATGTGCAGCATAGGAGACAGATCAATCAACAGCTTCCACCTCAACAGACAGGAAATGCCGATAACGTACTTGCAGCAGTCAACGATCTTCAACAATTGCAGCTCGAAAACCATCAGCTAGAAGCCCCTGAATATCAGCCATTTCCAGCACAGTATCCTCTTCCAGAGATACAGCCAATGGAGATGGACATGGAACCAGAGCTTCCCATTCTGAACCAAGAGCTTCCAGCAGCAGAACAGCCTGCAGACATCGAGATGCACGACGCAGTTCCAGTACCCGATGAAAATCAGATACCAGAACCCGTTGAAGATCAGCAAATGCAAGTTTACAACCCTGTCCCCGAGAACAATGAAGCTGAAAACCTCGTCCCCTTCTCGCCATTACCACACCACTTGAATAAAATGACCGGAACATGCATTCATTGTGGTGCAAAGTACTTCAAAGAAGAACTTAACTCCCGAAAACAATACAACAAGTGTTGTATGGGAGGTTTAATCACTCTGGATCAAATTGAACCACCTCCAAACAGTGTCATGCATTTGTACACTGGTGATACTGCCGAATCAAAGTATTTCTTAAAGCACTTCCGCCAATACAACTCACTAATGGCCATGGCATCATGGAAGGCTAATATTGTACGTCATGCTAGAGCTGGACCACCAGTTATCACAATTCATGGAAAGGCATATCACATGACTGGTAACTGATACAATATGATTCCAGTCATTATCAATAAAACGTATTATTTGTTTATGCTGGCTACGATTGAATTTTTGTTCCCCTAACTTATGCTTTGAATCATTAACAGGTGTAACAGAAACAGACAGATCCAGAAAATATGCAGAACTTTACATCATGGATACGCAACAAGCATTGCAGGAACGGCAAAACATTGCAGGAGAACAGCGTCTTGATTTGGACATTGTTGCACTTCTCCAGAATGAATTAATGGCAGTCAATCGATTTGCACAACATTTTCGAAGCATGGGTGAAATATTGGAGGAACAGCGGCAGCAAGCTATTGCAAACGATCAGCCTGTCCGACATTCAAAATGATCATAACAGGTCGCCCACAACAAGATCGCAGATACGATAATCCAACTGCCAGAGAAATTGCAGCTATATATACTGTACAAAATGGAGGTGCACCAAATCCTGACGACAGAGAACTGCAAGTTCAAACAAGACGCGGAGATCTCATGAAGATTTACGCAACCAGTCCAAGTGCCGATCCTCTCACATATCCATTGATTTTCTTTCACGGTGACAGAGGATACAGTTTGGACCTTCAACGGTTGCCTACTGCAAATGTAAGAGATCGACAACACATCAATCGTGATCGCCGTACAAGACTGACTCTCACCGAATACTATTTATACAGAATCCAGATCAGGGATGCATTGGTAGATGCATATACGAAGATAGAAGGCAATAAACTGCACTGGATTATGAATAATCAACGTCAGCTTCGTGTTGACACATATCGTGGCCTGATGGATCATCTCCACAGAAGAGCTGAAATCGAAAACCAGATGGCCAGGGCTAACAATCCGAATCAGCCCGTACATATTGATGTTGGCCGTGTTATCATTCTACCCTCAACATTTCCTGGCAGCCAAAGAAACATGTATCAACACTTTCAAGGTGCAATGACAATCGTAAGGAAGTATGGCAAGCCAGACATCTTCCTCACAATGACTGCCAATCCTAAATGGAAGGAGATAGAAGAAAACATTCTACCACACCAGACGGCCAATGATCGACCGGACATTGTCACATGAGTATTTCAACTCAAACTCAAAGAACTACTTGAAGACATTCTGCACAAGCACATTCTTGGACATGTCACAGCTCATGTGTATGTCATAGAATTTCAGAAGAGAGGACTACCACACGCACATATGATTCTGTTTCTTTCACAAGCTGATAAACCGAGAACACCACAACAGGTATTTTTGAAATGTACTACTAATTCTATCTCTCATTCTTAAATTTATATCCAATGCACAGTACAACTATTCTGTACGTCATTTCTATTATAAAATTGTTGATTATCATATTCATTATCAGGTGGATCAACTGATATCAGCAGAGATTCCAGACCCACAGGATGCAAAATACCACAAGTTGGTCCTAAAACACATGACACATGGACCCTGTGGAATTAAATCCTCGATGCGTATGCATGGAAAACAACAAATGCAAAAAGCACTTTCCGAAAGAACAAGTTGCTGAAACTCAAATCAATGTCAACGGCTATCCTCTCTACAGACGACGCTGTCTTCATCCAGTCAATGTGAATGATCGCATTCTGGATGATACTTGGGTAGTGCCACACAACAGACACCTACTAATCAAATATCAGTGTCATATCAACGTGGAAATATGCAGTACAGTAAAAAGTGTCAAGTACATTTTCAAATATATCCACAAAAGACATGATATGGCACATGTTGAAATTCTTGAAGAAAATCAACAACAAGTACCTCAAGATATTGAACACGACGACGTGCGCCAATACATCAACGCAAGATATATTGGACCACATGAAGCTGTCTATCGGCTTATGCAGTTTCCCATGCACGACAAAAGCCACACAGTCAAACGGCTTTCTGTTCATCTACCATTTGAGCAACAAGTCATCTTTCATGACAATGATGACGAACAAAGGCTCAACAACATTGGTGATAGAACAACACTCACAGCATGGTTTGAACTCAACCAGCAAGATCCAGCTGCACGTCAGTACATCTATCATGAGATACCAGAGCACTATGTCTTCCAGGAGCGTTCCAAAACATGGACAACCAGACAACGAAGAACAATGCCAATCATTGGTAGAGTAAATCAAGTGCAGCCCAGACCTTGCGAGCAAAAATTTGCACTCAGACTTTTGCTATTGCATCAACGAGGAGCTACTTCATTTGAAGACCTTCGTACAGTAGAAGGTAATCTATGTGACTCCTTCAAAGATGCAGCATTAGCTCTAGGGCTACTAGAAGATGATGCCGAAGTCACACGTTGCCTTGATGAAGCTGTCATCTTCAATATGCCTTCACAACTCAGACAGTTGTTTGCATCATTGCTACTCTTTTCAAACGCCATCAGACATCAGAACTCTCTTCAATTGCCTTCAAAGAAGCAATGAGTGAAGACTTTGTCAGACGTGATCAACTTAACAATCCAGACATAACCTTCCAAGACAGACACATGTATCAATGTCTACTTGATATTGACAACAATTTGAAGGTTCATGGTTTGTCCATCACGAATTACGATCACCTTCCTCAGCTACCGGCCGACTTTGTCATTCAAGAACAAGGTGATTTACAACTTAACATGATAATATTCACTGTAATAATTTAGCCAACATATACTTCTATTTATCCCAAATGAAACTGTTGTTTATGTTTTCAGAGGAAGATCACATGGATGTTGAAAACGAAAGAGAGCAAGGAGAAGAAATGCGCGCTGCATTGAATCCAGAACAACGAGTTGTTTACACAGCCATTATTGGAGCAATTGACGCGCAATCTGAACAGAACTGTCACTTTCTCGACGGACCAGCTGGCACAGGGAAAATTTCTCTACAACACGTTGGTTCGTAATCTTCATGCATCTGGACACAAAGTTCAGTGCATGGCTTGGTCAGGAATTGCAGCAACGCTGCTTATCAATGGCAGAACAACGCATTCGCAATTCCAAATTCCAATACCATTGAAGCTGGAATCAACATGCAATGTCAAGAGACAGAGCCGAAGAGCACAGCTGTTGCGTGAAACAACCCTGTTCATATGGGATGAAGCTTCAATGATACCAGCATTGGCATTACAAGCAGTTGACAGACTGCTTCGGGATATCACAAGAGTTGAAAAGCCATTTGGTGGCAAATTCATGTTACTTGGTGGCGATTTCAGACAGGTCTTACCTGTTGTTCCCAAAGCAGGAAGGGAGAAAATCGTATCAGAGAGTCTTAAATCATATCAAATCAGTGATTTGTGGGCACAGTTTCAACAACATCGCCTGCACACAAACATGAGAGCTGTTCAAGATGAATCTTACAGAGAATTCTCAGAATGGCTCCTAAGACTCGGCAATAAACAAGAACCACATGATGCACTTGACAATATCACTTTGCCACATCAAATATGCACATCTTCGCAAGAGGAAATGCTCAACTTCATATATCCCCAGCCTAATACACCACAGTCGCGCCTCATGCTGGATCCGGTAACCATGTCAGAACGTTGTTGTCTTACCCCAAAGAATGACTTTTCACATCAAATCAATGACATCATTCTGGAAAGACTACAGACTCCTGACAGAACATACTACAGCACAGACAGTGTGATAACAGAGGATCCAGATGAGGAGGCGGCATATCCAATTGAGTTTATCAACAATTTAACTCCTAACGGAATGCCATTACATCGACTTAGACTCAAGGTATAATCTTGCTATGTAATGATTACGTATACATGAATTGAAGTCCACATTAATAGCACTTTTTAAAGCCTGATTATCCTTCATTATCATCACAGTACTAAATGCAATACACATTGTTATTTGCAACTCTCTTTGTTTAAGGTTGGTGCAACAATAATTCTTCTAAGAATCTAAATCCAAAGAAAGGTCTTTGCAACGGCACTAGACTTATTATACGCCATCTCCGACGTAACGTGATCACAGCAGAGATCATCACGAAGGAACACAGAGGCCAGCAGGTCATGATTCCCAGAATAACATTGTCAACACAAGACACGGAGATGCCGTTCAACATCAAGCGACGGCAATTTCCAGTCAGACTAGCATACTGCCTTACTATCAATAAGGCACAGGGACAATCTCTCAGGTATGTTGGTTTGTATTTACCTGAGCCCGTGTTCACACATGGTCAGTTATATGTGGCCATGTCAAGAGCAACATTCATTTGACGGGCTCAAAGTATTCCTCCCAGAGGAAACACACAGGAAGACAAAAAACATTGTCTTCCAAGAAGTCCTGTAAAGGTCTTCACAAACTTTTGAGCATAAATTGCGTTGCTCACAGAGGTGTCAGTCTACCAAAATGCACATACACAAATTACGGGGCTCAGATTGTGGTTCTAGCGGATCGGCATTGCATTACAGTGTGATGTTCCCTGTTGTGATATCAGCACAACACTCAGAAAGCAAAGCCGTTAAAAGCTTTGAACATTGCTGGTTTGCCTCGCCACTCCAGTCAATAAGATCCGCCAAGAACGATCCGGACACTTTCACAACACTCCAGTGCCGGGGGTGTTCGCCAACAGCAACAACACGATCTGGGTCCTCGGTAGCACCCGTATCAGAAGAGATATGCTTTGCCATGCTCTCCGATATTGCCTATGGGAGTATGGCTTTCCTTTTCTCTGTGAAAACTGCAATCTCTCCATTAACCATAACTGTTTTAACAATAATTAGCATTGGATTAAATTCCTTTCAACCAATTAACTCATTTACTTATTCATTATATCATTATAGATGACCCGATATTATTTAGTATTCCAAATTTGAATTGCAGTTTTCATGAACAAGGAAACCTCGAACAAAGGTTACCCTTGAAGTTGGTGTTCGAGCTTTAAACTAATGTAACCGGCAATCTTCTTTTTTTACTACTACCAAACTTAATGGTGAAAACGCATTAATGTGTGTCACGCGAGTATGAATTTCCTATTGAACAATGCTGTCGACATTGCTGAACACTCCACATGATGAAGAAATCAATACTATTTACAGACGGACAAATTATCTCATTCATGTTCACTATTCGATTTATAAACATGAACATTAAATGGACATCAGAAGTATGTGTACATATTTATTCATGCATGTTAAAGCTCATGTTTTCCTTTATGAAATTGTATGCCAAAAGTTTTTATAGTTGTGTGTAGCACATAGTTTAAGCTATCATGAATGATACTTACTTTTTACCGTTTATGTACTAATACATTATATGCAAAAACAATGCAGGATTAATCTACTCTCTTCTAATTTACTGAGCTTCGTCAATGTGCGTTCTTAATGAGATGCATTTCTGCTCTTCTTCTTCGTCAATAATAGCCCTTTATCCGCCATTGAAACGAGGTCGTTGAGAAACTTTGGCCTCTTTTCCATCAATGCTCAACGATAACTTTTGAAATATGAATTTGAAACAACTTGGCTTTGCATCACAAAAAGATCATCAAACAGGACAACTTATAATTGGGAAACTATTTCCAAATTTACAGGGGACATTTTCAATGTATGTTACAGGTAATACACTTACACTTGATTTTTAACTTATTCCCAATTCATTTCATCAAATTGTTTAACCATCTTAATTTTGGTTAGGCCATGAAAACTTATTGCAACGAAATCGAAAATTTTGATTAGTTATTTGATACCTTTATAGTTTATTTGCTTCAGAAATAGATGTTTGATGCCCTGACTACATGTGCCTGCCAGTCTTAGCTTGGATTTAAACTAATTCTTGAAGTATTTACCAATTTATTGATTCCTTTTGTTCATTGCCTCCATGCATGTGTCACAAGAAAAATATATTGACATCCTCATCAAACTATTGTTATTTTCAATACTGATGATGGATGAAGCATTCGTAGACCAGTGGAAAAATGATTTTCACTCACTTTGCATTTCCAACATCTTTTTTCATCTATTCCACAAGGGCTATTCATGAATATGCCTGCACAACTATCATGTTGTCCTATTATTCTATAACTATAATATCGTCATTTCATTGATTATTAATTCTTCCCTTTTCCTATATGGTTCTTAGTGAAACAAATACTGAAGTGATTAACCGAAGCTGTCAATGTCACTAATACTTGCTATTCACACCATGCAAATGTCAAATGACTGAAACAAACATTAACCACACTATGCATGAAAAGTCAAAGAAATCCTTGAAAAACTCATGAAAGGAGAATTCTGTTTATGTAAGTTTCTATCACATTGTAATTTAATTAGCTTTTGTGTAATGTTATTGCCTCATAGACTGATCTGGGACACAATAACAATGTATTACTTTTATCCTTGGGAGACAACTATCGTTGCTCAATTGGTAGAGTAAAATTTAAGTTGATTGTTCTGCTGACCTACCCAAAGTTACAATTTAGATTCATTCAAATTTTTACAATCCCTTCACCAAAGGTTTTGTGCTTTCAACGATCAATTGCCATTTTATGATCCAATGTTGCATGTCAATGCAAAAATAGACAGACAGATAGACAGGCGAGCGCAGTGAGCTAAGCTATTGTATGTGGGGTTCTAAGAGGCATGAGCGAAGCGAATGTAGCGCACGAAGTGCGCCCTATCAGGCAATGTTTCTTGATAATAGATAGACAGGCGAGCCCACGAAGTGCGCCCTATCAGTCAATGTTTCTTGACAATAGATAGACAGGCAAACGTAGCGAGCTAACCCATTGTCCGTGGGGTTGAAAGAGGCATGAGCGAAGCAGATTAAGCTTCTTTTACTTGACGGGCTGGGGCGAACGAGCGAAGCGAGTGATGACCCCTAGTTTAAGTGAAAATGTTAAAATTTGAAATAAGAGTGATTTTTGTGAGCAACTGGATGGGGTTGTTGTTTTGTGGTGAGCTGCAAGATAAAATAAATAATTTAAAACCTAATTGTAAGAAATGTTTGGGATTACTCTTGATTGTTGAATTAAATTATTGGTTATTTAAAGTTTCCAAATAAAAATACTTGAGCACTTTCTCTTATCACCTACATCACTCTTTCTATTGTGTTCTTTAACAACTATAAGGAAAACAGTTTTGATAATGTATAAATTGGAGAAGTTAATGATCCTTTTCATTTTTGGAAAGAAAAAAGTATAAATCACCCTTATTGTTTTTGTATTATGAGGCTAGATTTGATTTGCATTATGCAGTAAATTTGCTTTCTATTGATAATAAATTGTTGCAACTGTTAATACCACTTTAAATATAGTAGCTAAGCTTCAGATTTGGGATATGAATGTACATTACAGGGTGAGGCATTTAAACATTAATTAAAATAGGCTTTGTATAGGAACAATTGTTGTCACACTCACCAAATATTCCGAGGAATCAACTTGTTTGAAAACCTGTTTTTACAAAAGAAGAAAGATGTTTTGGATGAATTGATTATCTTGTAAACAGAAAGTTGCCATTGATACTAAGGAATGCATTGTCAACTTGTATATTATTATGTTGATAGATTGAGTGAGAAATGAGAATAAAAGGTCATGCTGAAGTGAAGGAGTGAAATACTTACTTTATAAAAAAACTTCACTTTACTTTACTTTGTTAATAATGTAGTGTGCTCAGCAGCCTTGCCAATGAGCACTTCAACTAACCAGCGAATCATAACACGCATCCTAACACTTAACCATATTTATCAACTATTATCTAAACAAACATATTCATTAGCCTTTTATAGTCAAACGCCTAACCATAACCTACTCTTAACCTTATTTGCTTAAGTATTTACACACACCCAACCTCGCAACTTATATTTAATCAAACACAACATTTAGTTACTCAGTTAGTAGTTAATTAATTAAGCATTCATTTTGGTATCATACACACAAGAAAGAAATTGACATCGTTTCTCTTCGAGCCTTCTGACTACAAACTTCAAAGCAACTACGAAAGCTGGGTAAGTGTCTTGTAACCTATTTCGATTAGTGATTATAGTAGCTACTTCAGCATTACTAAATTACTAAATTGGTGACCACGACGTGACCCGAAGGAACAGCTTTCGTTCTTAATTGCTTTGTATATTTACGCTGCATACGTATTATCTTAACTTGGCCGAAGCATACGAAAAAGAACAATACCGTAATAAAAACACATATACATTATTTTGCATTTTATCGATTGAGCTAATCACACACGCGGGTTTACAACGTGTAAACATATAAACAATTTCACAAGTTTTTGAGACATTCGTCACCCTCAGCGTGAACCACCTTTGCAGTCAAAACAGGCCTACAATTAAATACAAAGGAAATATACCAACAAAAATATGACATCCCTTCTCCAATTGCAAATCAATCAGTTAACCAAACAGGTAGAAGCTCTCACTACCAAATTAATTCCGAATCCAATTTTCGAAGACCAAATTATTCTCAACGCTCACGATCGCCATTTCGAAACAACTTCAGCAACAGCGTTTCCGTTCTCCCAGTCGTCCGGACTTCATGCCACAGCCAATATGCTGGTATCATAAGAGGTTCGGTCCACAGGCCCATCGTTGCACCCCACCTTGCTCATACGTTGCTGACGTAACCCCTACTGCTCCTCCACAGCCAGCTCACAGTGCACAACAACAGGGAAACGGCCAAGCCAGAGTTTAGCGGCGACAAGACCCTCTGGCACATTACACAATAGTCGTCTCTACTACGTCACCGACCGTTATTCGGGAATTAGATTTTTAGTAGATACCGGCGCATCCGTTAGTGTTATTCCATGTCGTCCTTCGGACAAGCGTAACCAGGTCACTAACCTCCAACTTCAAGCCGTTAATAACTCGTCCATTGCAACGTATGGTGAACGATCGTTAACCTTGAACCTTGGTTTGCGTCGACTCTTTCGTTGGATTTTTATTATTGCGGATATTCCCACACCTATTATTGGAGCCGATTTCCTTTCATATTTTTCGTTAAATGTTAACGTTCGTCATCGTCTATTATTCGATACAACAACTAATTTAAAAATTCAAGGCATTCCTTCATCAGAGACTTCACCTCAGCTAATTATGTTTGCGATTCCCGACGTTAACCAAAAATACAAGGAACTTCTTACTAAATTTAATTCAATAACAAGACCAAACTATGACGAATCAGCAGTTAAACATAATGTTACACACCACATTGAAACAAAAGGTCCTCCTGTCTTCAGCCGTCCACGCCGTCTTGCACCTGATCGATTGGCAATAGCCAAACGTGAATTCGATCACATGCTCCAACTTGGTATCATTCGGCCCTCAAATAGCAGTTGGTCCTCTCCACTTCACATGGTCCCTAAGCCAACCCCAGGAGATTGGAGACCATGTGGTGATTACCGCGCACTTAACAATGTCACAATTCCGGACCGTTACCCCATTCCACATATTCAAGATTTTACAACAATGCTACATGGAAAAACAATATTTTCAAAAATTGATCTCGTCCGCGCCTACCATCAAATCCCAGTAGAACCTGCTGATATTCCCAAAACTGCTATTACTACCCCTTCGGTTATTTGAGTTTGTCCGCATGCCATTTGGTCTACGTAATGCTGCACAAACATTTCAACGCTTTATTAATCAAGTTTTACATGGTCTTGACTTTGTTTACGCTTATATTGATGACTTACTAATTGCCAGCGCTCAGAAGCAGAACACCTTCAACATATAGATCTGCTCTTCACTCGTTTATCCGAATTTGGCGTCGTAATCAACCCAGCAAAATGTGTCTTTGGTTCATCTTCACTCGAATTTCTCGGTCATCACATCTCCGTAGAAGGAATTTCTCCGCTGCAAACCAAAGTTTCTGCAATACGCGATTTTCCGGCACCTACATCACTACGTCAACTGCGCGAATTCCTAGGTTTAATCAACTTTTATCGTCGTTTTATTCCAAACTGTGCAACCATCGTTCAACCACTCACAGATCTTCTGGGCGGTAAACACACCAGAAACGCCCTTCATCTCGACGAAGCTGCACTTGCTGCATTTACAGCCATTAAATCAGCACTTTCCGATGCTACGTTACTGGTACATCCATCACCCGATGCTCCATATTGCCTCATGGTTGATGCATCTAATGTTGCCATAGGATCTGTTTTACAACAACGCATTAGCGGTTCTTGGCAGCCGATTTCATTCTTTTCAAAACGATTACAGCCCGCCGAAATCAAATATAGTACATTTGGTCGTGAACTGCTCGCCGTATATCTTTCACTTCGTCATTTCCGACATTGTCTGGAAGGTCGCAAATTTTACGTTCTCACCGACCATAAGCCATTAACGTACGCATTAGCCTCGTCTGCGATCGTCATTCTCCACGCGAAATTCGCCATCTTGGACTTCATATCGCAATTCACCACCGACATCCGTCACATCACTGGCAACGAAAATGTCGTTGCTGACGCTTTGTCAAGAACTGAAGTTAATTCATTACACCTGGCATCCCCGATCGATTTCACACTGCCCTCCAAAGCACAACAAGAAGACACAGATCTATCTCAATTGAACGACACATCTTCACTTCAATTAAAGGAATTTCCCATTCCTAACGCCCCAGGCACCATACTCTGTGATACAACGACTAATACTCCGCGTCCATACGTTCCAGTCCCTTTTCGTCGTTCCATCTTCGATCACTTGCATTCTCTATCTCATCCGGGTATTCGCGCCACACAGAATCTAATCACCGCACGCTATGTTTGGCCTAACATCAACACAGACCTTTGACGTTGGACTCGTTCCTGCATTCCTTGCCAACGATCCAAAATTCAACGTCACACTGTCGCACCTATTGGCACATTTGCTACCCCAGATGCTCGATTTGATCACGTACATATCGATCTCGTAGGTCCACTTCCACCTTCGAATGGATTTCGATATCTACTCACTTGTATCGACCGATTCACACGATGGCCAGTAGCAATTCCAATTGCAGATATCACAGCTGAAACTGTCGCACGTCACTTCCTTCAACATTGGATTTCCCATTTCGGTATCCCATCCACCATTACGACCGATCGCGGCGCACAATTTGAATCTTCGCTCTTCAAAACACTCACAACACTCCTTGGCATTAAACGTATACGCACTACCTCATACCACCCATGTGCAAACGGTATGGTAGAACGATTTCACCGCCAACTCAAGTCCTCCTTGAAAGCACACCCAGATGCAAGCAAATGGTCTGAAGCATTGCCCCTCGTCCTCCTTTCAATTCGTAATACAATTAAAACCGACCTCGATTGCACACCTTCTCAGCTCGTCTTTGGAACAACTTTACGTTTACCTGGCGAATTCTTTACTCCGTCTCGCAACCAATCAGACCTCGATCCAGCCAACTACGCTCATCGTCTTCAGCTAGTCATGCAAAAATTATCTGCAATTCCACTTCGCCAACAATCACCCTCTTCGCACATACCAGCTGACTTGCCTCCTGCACACACGTCTTTGTTCGACACGATGCTGTCCGAAAGCCTTTGCAAGCACCTTACGATGGCCCTTACAAAGTTCTTCATCGCACCGACAAGCATTTTCTACTCGCCATCACAGGCAAACCTAATACAGTCAGCATTGACCGCCTCAAAGTCGCACACCTCGACACGGCCTATTTACCTCTTACATCACCACCACTCTGCTTTCAGACAACGCCCCACTTACTACCGCACAACAACCACCTCCACAACAACTGCCCGCCCAGCCCCTCTCCAGCGCACTACTTGCTCTGGAGACACGTCCATTTTCCCGTTCGCTACGGATTTGACTCTTAAGACTGTTAAGCACATTATTTCACTTTTATGTCATGCTAGTAATCATTTCGTATTTTATTCGCTATATCGAACGCTTCACTTCGCTCGCCTTCTAGGAGGGGAGCTATTGTAGTGTGCTCAGCAGCCTTGCCAATGAGCACTTCAACTAACCAGCGAATCATAACACGCATCCTAACACTTAACCATATTTATCAACTATTATCTAAACAAACATATTCATTAGCCTTTTATAGTCAAACGTCTAACCATAACATACTCTTAACCTTATTTGCTTAAGTATTTACACACACCCAACCTCGCAACTTATATTTAATCAAACGCAACATTTAGTTACTCAGTTAGTAGTTAAATAATTAAGCATTCATTTTGGTATCATACACACAAGAAAGAAATTGACATCGTTTCTCTTCGAGCCTTCTGACTACAAACTTCAAAGCAACTACGAAAGCTGGGTAAGTGTCTTGTAACCTATTTCGATTAGTGATTATAGTAGCTACTTCAGCATTACTAAATTACTAAAATAACAAAACTGGCTGGACAGTAGCCGAGAAACCAGATAACAGAAACGCTAAAAAGCAGATGACAGAACGCTAAAAGACAGTGCATTGCGATGCAATGAAAGACAACATTGCTTTAAAGAAGACGCTGTCGGTGTAAATAAGGATTGTTTAGAAAAGGTAAATTTCAACATTCAACTCACCAACAAACAAAATGAACAAAAATGTTACATTTGCTGTAGCAAGAAAGTAAACACGCAATTGCTATTTTAAATTCGCGCCAATTTGAAAGTTTTGTGGCCTCCATTCGGCGGCGTGCCTCGTTGTTGTTATTGTTATTCTCATGATGATCATTCGATTCGACAGAAAGGCAGTTGAACACAACAACAGCAAGAGCATGTACTTGGCACCGAAGAGAAAAACGGCCTTGGTCTTCGTTGATGATGGGGAGAAGTGTGGTTGTGAAGGGGAACCTCTAAGTATAAGAAGAAATAATTTGGTAGACTTTATTATGCATGATATCTAGAAATACACCATTTCTCGGACACGTGGAGAATGAAGTACATTGATTTTTGGTGATCTGTTATATGTTCAGAAATATTGCTGCTGGTAAAAATACCAATAATAAGAGTAGGCCATGGAAGGTTGACAAAAGGTAAGAAGGTTTAATACGTTTTTTGACTTGGTGAACACATGAGGTGGAGGTAAGTAATTAATGATTTGCAGTTACAATAAATTACTTACATTTATAGACTTCAGGCCACATGAAAAGAACTGAGATGAGTCAACATGCTATAAAGTATATTACATGATTTCTTCTTGTTTTCAGGTGCCCAGACATAAAGTGAATGTTTTGGTCATTCCTTGTGAACATTATTATAGTGAGGTGAGTTCATTTTAAGATTTGTTAATTGAAGATCATTTGTTCAAAAAGAAGGACAGTGTCTGTTTTGCAGTGATCTTTTTTGAAGAATTACAAAAGTTAGAAATAGAAGCATTACATATTAATATTAACATACTTACTATAGATACTTACATAAATATATACATCAATACATACCCTATATACTATATATAAATACCATACATAATATACATACCCTACATACATACATACATACATACATACATACATACATACATACATACATACCCTACATACCCTACATACATACATACATACATACATACCCTACATACATACCCTACATACATACCCTACAATACATACCCTACACTAGATACTTGCAGGATGCAATATGTGCTGCTCTTGAGTATGAAAAAATTTGATAATATATACAAATATGTGATTGAATATGGCTAAATGCTTTCGGTCAGTGAAAATGATTTTAAACGAAGGGAATTTAGTTAAATTCTTAAATTAATAGTATTTTAAAACATGAAATTTGCGGAGGAAACTGTGGCAAATACACTCTTTTCATTTTATAAGAATACTTAATTTTTGCTGAGCCTCATTATTCTTCATTTTTTTCTATTTTGAGCTTCTGAATATTCTTAAATTATTCTTAGTGCGGCAGAAAATACGGATATGGCAATACACTGCTATTATTATCATCAATGCCAAAAAGGCATAACTATTACAATGGCTAACAAGTCCTTATTTCCTGTAGCACAGATTTTATCGACACTTTCATCGAAATTTGGATGAGTGTATTTAAAACCATTGCCTGTGAAAAGCACACCAATTCAAAAATACAAAATGCCTGCTAAAAATAATAGTTTCACAAGATCGCGAGCCTGACATTCTTAAAGTTTTCTTAAATTACACAAATTTTGAGCCTCGTTATTCTTATAAAGTGTATGTATTCTTATAAAAAAAGAGTGTAGAAATGTTAGCGGGAGTGTTTGTTGTAGACATACAGTAATAATATTGAGGGACCGTCTTTTTCACTTTGTACAACGACACGACACTACTGTTTACAGATACAATTCGGATTTGAAAAGAATTTGAGAAATAGTTGAAATAGTTAACATGAACATAAACATTTCTAGTGAGTAAATGTAAAAGGTGTTAAGAATAAATGAATATCGTAGATGTCGTAGATTTCCTTTGCTTTCCATTCACAGCAAACCAGGCAAAGCTTGAATGCAAAGCAAGATTTCCCTTGCTTACTGTGAACAATACTCACGTCAATCACCGCAATAACTTAATCCTCATTGGATAGAAAGCAAAAACGCCATTGTCAAAATATTGCGCAATAGTTATTGTTCTGGTCACGTGACTCCAGAAGGCAAATCTCGAATTTTCCTGCCTATATCCAAGATTAGTAAAGGCTGCTTCGCAGCAATAACATACCCTACAATACATACTCTACACTACATACCCTACAATACATACCCTACCATACATAACCTACAATACATACCCTACCATACATAACCTACAATACAAACGCTACATCTTCCCCCCTGGCAGTGCCCGCCCTGCCGCCCCCCTGAAAGCCGTTCAACTATGAAAACACCTGTTTCTCCCTGCTCGTTTTGCATCTCATTAACTCCATCCGGGGAATTTTCTAGAAAGTCGGAAGACAAAATGGGACATAACCCCGGAACCGCTGGGGTTAGAAATTAGCCAAATAGTACACTGTCATCAGCACAATGCAGCGATCATTTCTATACCGATTTGCACCCTTATTGACCACCCAAAAAAAAGCCTTTGTGTTCACAACCAAATTCCTTTGATCCCATTGTTTTTCGAACGTCGATTGTTCAAGAAACAATGGGGCATTGTTCACAGTCGGCGGGTCACGTGTGGAACAATCTTATTATATAAGAGATATATAATAAAATGTGATCACACGTGACCCGGAGGGACCAAACAATGGGTCAATGTCTCCGGAACAATCGACGTTCGAAAAAACAATGGCAACGTTCCACCAAACAATGGGATCAAAGGAGCGGGGCTTGATATCATTAAGGCTTTTTTTTGGGGTGCAAATAAGGGTGCAAATCGGCATAGAAATGATCGCTGCATTCTGCTCATCAAAGTAAACTATGTGGCTAATTTCTACTCCAAGCGGTTCGGGAGTTATGGCCAATTTTGTGGTGCGACTTTCTAGAAAGTTCGGCCGACCCAGTTAATGAGATGCAAAACGAGCAGGGAGAAGCAGGTGTTTTTTTAGTTGAATGGGCGGCAAGTTGCTCGGGTTTAAACGTGAATACGTGCCGGAAATGAATTGTAAAGACGTGTCAATTGTTGTCAAGACCTGTGGAAACAATTGGTGAACAAATATTTCAAGGAACTTCCTTTATTCAATTGTTTTTGGCTTTAAATAGCAGGAGTTTTGCTTTGTTTAACCTCACGTTTTTCTTTCGGCTCGAGGGCCTAACCAAAACACGAAGACAATTTTGATTTTCTTGGGTCGTTCTGGGCCGATTTTGTCCATTTAAACTTTCGATAACTGTTTATTTACACGAGAACTAAAGTTATCTGGTGTTGTTATATTTGTTTTGTCAATTTTCCTCTGTTTTTGGACAGTTTTAGCCGAGTTTGGGTTTTGCTGGAAAACACGAATTTTTCATGCAACACATGTGTGTTTTGCATTTGCGAAAACTAATGATAAACCTACCAAAACATTGTTTTTTTACCCAAATACTTTCGATAAATGTTCGCCAAGCTATTACCTTCGCGTTGGTGTAATTTGAGTTCAAATGGACTAATTTTGACCAAGTTAGGGAGATTTTGTGTTTTGAAAGTTGCCTGATGAATAAATTTTTTCACGGCTTTTGTGTTGGGCTGCACTAAATACTCCCTTAAAATTCAAAACAACACTGTTAAGAAATGTTAATATTTTAATCAGATTCGCTGTTTTCTTAGCTACAGTTTGATATATTTTTTATTAGACATTGAGTTTAAATTTTCCAGGATTGATTACATTTTTGAAGGCAACTATTTTTTTTCCAAACTTCACACTGAAGTTATCAACTTTCAGAAACGGCTTTCAGGGGGGCCGCAGGGTGGGCGCTGGGTGGTCGCTTGCCAGGGGAAATATTCGAGCTCCCACCTTTACCTTCTTTAGAAATGTTACGTAGTAGTATGTATTGTAGGGTATGTATTGTAGGGCATGTATTGTAGGGTATGTATAGTAGGGTATGTATTGTAGGGTATGTATTGTAGGATATGTATTGTAGGGTATGTATTGTAGGGTATGTATTGTAGGGTATATATGTAGGGTATGTATGTAGGGTATGTATGTAGGGTATGTATGTAGGGTATGTCTGTAGGGTATGTATGTAGGGTATGTATGTAAGGTATGTATGTAGGGTATGTATGTAGGGTATGTATGTATGTATGTATGTATGTATGTATGTATGTATGTATGTATGTATGTATGTATGTATGTAGATATGTATGTATAGTATTTTTATATATAGTATATAGGGTATGTATTTATGTATATATTTATGTATAGTATATTTATGTATAGTATATTTATGTATATATTTATGTATTTATGTTGATGTATATATTTATGTATATCCTTATGTATAGTAATGTTAATGTTAATATGTAATGCTTCTATTTCTAACTTAATCTTCAAAAAAGATGACTGCAAAGCAGACACTGTCCTTCTTTGTGAGCAAATGATCTTCATATCAACCTTAACAAATATTAACATGAACTCACCTGATTATAATAATATTCACAAGGAATGTTCACACACAACAAGCATTCACTTCATGTTTGAGCACCTTAAACACAAGAAGACATTATATAATATATTTTATAGCATGTGTTGGCAAATCTCAGTTTTTTCATCTGGATTTAAGTCTGTAAATACAAGTAATTCATTTTGACTCCAAATTAATAATTAACCCTACCCCATGTATGCACCCAGTCAAACAGCCAGTATGATTACCTTCTTACCTTTGCTCAACCTTCCATGGCCTTAGCCTACAGATCATGACATTCATAACAACAGCTAACAAAATCCGCACAACCCGTTTGTGAAAAATTATCTATTTTTCCACATATTATGCATTAAATTCACCAAATCAACTTCTTTTTATACTCACAAGTTTTCCTTAATAATTTTCCTCATCAAATGAATAATCTTTGAGAGACATTTTTTAAGGTTAACGTTAACGAACGACTACTTTAATCGGAGAAACTTTCACGGGAAGAAACTTTCGCGAGGCAAAAAAACGCGAAATTTGTAGAATTAACTTTCGCGTTTTAGACAAAATCGGATATTTTACGAGAATGAACTTTCGTGAATTCCAAGTCTAAACAGAAACTTTTAACAGAAACCTTGAAGTAGTTTTTATTCAAAGTGAAACTTTTTCATAAATTTTGCGACATTCCAATTTTAAAATTTTTATCAAGAATAAACTTTCTTCCCGCGAAAGTTTCTCCGATTAAATAATAAAATAATGATACAACAATATGGAAAAACTAACCTTGGTCTTTAGAGAACCTGGATATTCGCCTGGCCTGGAGCCAGGCATCATCACAAGTGAATCTTCTAACCGTTCCTGTTCGAACAATTGATTACGAACAGAATCATCTCTTCGAAAAGAATTCGAAAGAATCGAATTTGTAGGCCAACAGTATTGCAACAAGAATCATAAACGAAGCAACACCGAGGCGCGGCGCCGAACAGACGCTACTCATCTCCTACCTATCAAATTAGGGCAGGAAATTTTAAAATTTCTCTTGCGCCAAGACCGTCCGTAAACACGAAAAAAATTTTTTTCAACCCGACTGCAGCACCAAAATTTTTCAACGTAAGTATACGCTAAATTTCATTACTACAATTATGAACGAAATATATATTTTAAAACATTCACACATGACACAAATAAGCACAAGACACATATTAACACTACAACTAACTTTAAATAACATTTTAGTTTCATTTTTAACTTTTTTAATGCAATTTCTCTCTTGCAGGCAATTCAACATTCAACTTTTCTCTACATACACCTTGGTAAGCATTTTGCAAACTTTGTTTCTCTTCCAACTGCCTTTACTTCTCCTTTGTCAGGAATATTCTGCTGTGGACACAATAAACAACTGCCTATAACATTTTTGTCTCAATTTTCATTTTTCTTATGCAATTTTTTCTCTTCAAAGCAACTCAACATTCACATTTTTTTGCACACCTTATGTAAGTATATATTTCACAAACTTTATTTCTCACACAATGGTCTTTAATTCTCCTCTTGCAAGAATAGAGCAGTCAATTAACACTTAACAGATATATTTCCTCTCCTTCATTAACCTCTTGCAATTTGATTACCAACATGAAATTGATACAACATATTCATTCGTAGATTCTCTACAATGGCCTCCAATCAAACTGATGAGGAACTTCTTCGTGAAGATGACACTCCTATGCAGCCTCAACAACACAACATCACAATATCTTTTCAAGGAGAAATAAAGGTTATTATCAACACTTACTAAATTACACTATACAAGTCTCAATGCCACTACTTTACTTTTTACATTGTTAACAGCAACCTTGACTTTACTTCTTTCTACACCACTTCTATCCTTTCAGATGTTCCCATTTGAAAATATTGCCAAACTAAAAAAAGAATGTTCTGCCAACTTTAAATTTCAAAAACACACCAAATTCAACTTTGTAACAATGCAAGGAGACCGAATTGAAAAGGAGAAGCTGAAGTAAGTTACTTCCAACATACCCATTATTATCTACTGTCTTTCACCAATTCTTCTCTACATTGCATGAAATCCTCTATGACACAACCAAGCATTGTTTTAAAAACAAATATTTTCTTTGCAGGTCAACAGACAGGATCAAAATTAATCTAATTAGAAAAAAAAACAAAATAAGAAAAAAAAGTTTACTTTCAAGCCAGGATCAGGCAGATCACCTTTCATGTGGACTAACATGCCCACACGTGATCTACAAAAGACAATGATGGATATGGCTAAGATTTCGGAAAAAAATAGTCATAACCTTTGTTATCTTCTCTGCATAATATCACAGACAGAAATAAAAATATGCCTTTCTTTTGACAAATTCTTCCCGTGCTGCAGTCTAAATTGAAAATGAATACAAACTACAAACACTATTTTGGCCTATACTGTGATATTATGCACCCACATGCTTTTTCCTTTTCATCAATTTTCTCATGTTATTGTATTTATTTATTTGTCAGTGTTGTTTAATGATATATTTGTTGTATGTATAGTAAGTAAATGTTTTTGTTTGTAAATTGTTTCATTCATGCAAAGATATCATTGCAAAGCAGACACTGTCTATTTTTTCGACAAATCTTTATATACTTAACATGAACTCACCTGACTACAATAATGTTGACAAGGAATGGCAACACATCACAAGAATTCACTTTATGTCTGGGGGCACCTGAAACAAAAGAAGACAACATATAAGGCTCATTGGCTCAGCTCACTTCTCCTCATTTCGCCTCAACTCTATGCATGTAAGTAATTTATTTTCAAATGAATTACTTAAATTAAGCAAATGTATTCATCCACTCAAACAATAAGTATGATTAGGTACTACCTTCTTACCTTTGGTGAACCTTCCATGGCCTACTGTCATTATTGCTTTTCCTGTCTTTCAACACGCGTGTTTTGCAGCATATAACACCTGACACATAATCAATGTTGTTCATTACAATCAAATAAATTTATATCATCATTAGATGATACTTGATTGCAATGAACTCCAAGGAATATATTTACATTCGTTCAACGAGTTCTATAGCACAAAAAACAAGAACACCATTTCATTCCTTTATTTTCCCATAACAAGAATCACCACAAAAGAGCAAACAACGAGACAATGCACCGAATAGAGGCTACAATTCTTTCAAATTGGCGCGAATTTAAAATAGCAATTGCGTCTTTACTTTGTTGGTGTATATACCAAATGTAAAACTTTTTGTGCAATTTCTGACTGTGGTATAAATCGCCAGAGAATAAATGATATCAATTATATATATCGTTTGATAAAAAAATTGAGAGCAAAAGTGCATTTTTGTAATTTGTAAGTGGAATGTTCATATTTGCTTCTCCTAAACTTTCCTCTACACGCTATAAAGTTTAACAGCGTCTTCCTCAAAACAACTTTGTCTTTCATTACACCGCATTTCATTGCTTTTTCTCAGGGTATCATCAATTGGTTTGTAATTGTCATTGGTGAAAGTAATTCTCAATTACTCATTTGTAAATAACAAAGTAAAGTTTTTTAATAAAGTAAGTGTTTCACTCCTTCACTTTGACATTTTTTGTTATTTCTTCACTCAATCAACATAATAATATACAAGTTTACATGTTAAACATTCGTTACTATTAATGGCAACTTTCTGTTTACAAGATAATCAATTCATCCAAAATATTTTTCTTCTTTTGCAAAAACAGGGTTTCAAAAAAGTTGATTCCTCTGAATATTTGGTGAGTGTGACAACAATTGTTCCTATACAAAGCCTATTTTAATTAATGTTTAAATGCCTCACCCCGTAATGTACATTCATATCCCCAATGTGAAGCTTAGCTACTATATTAAAAGTGGTATTAACAATTGCAACAATTTCTTATCAATACAAAGCAAATTTACTGCATAATGCAAATAAAATCTAGCCTTTACAAACACATCAAATGTAGGTTTATGGATTTTTCTTTCTGAAAATGAAATGGATGATTAACTTTTCCAATTTATACATTATCACAACTGTTTTCCTTTTAGGTCTTGAAGAACACAATAGGAAGAGTGATGTAGGTGATAAGATAAAGTGCTCCAATATTTTTATTTGGAAACTTTAAATAACCAATAATTTAATTCAACAGTCAAGAGTAATTCCAAACATTTCTTACAATTATGTTCTAAATTATTTATTTTATCTTGCAGCTCACCACAAAACAGCAAACCCATCCAGTTGCTCACAAAAATCACTCTTACTTCAAATTTTAACATTTTCAATTCAATTGGCTTGCATATAAAACACATTTTTTTCTTTTTTTTATATCACCTCTTGCAAAATGCCAAAAAAAGGCAGAAAGAGCATCACCGGCAATAAACGTAGGAATCAAGTACGCGATACAACTCGCCGAGGTCGTGAGAGTAACCAACAGCCTCATCCAGTTGATTTACCACCTGATAATATGGTACAGGGAGCAGTGAATGACCTTCACCAGTTGCAGGAAGAATACCCTCAGCAACCAGCCCCAGAATATCAACCACTCCCACTTCATTATCCACAGATGCAGGCATTGTATGTGCCATGGCAACTACCTGCAATGCTTCCCCACTATGGACTTATAGCAGTACCACAACCAATAAACAATGCTTTACAATATCCTGCACCACTGGCTCCTCAACTTCAGGTACACAACTCAATAATTTCTGCTAATCTTTTCAAAATAAGATAACTATATATTATACAACTGTTTAAAATTAACAACAATCAAAACCAAGCCAGTTGTTATATCAACCAAATTATCAATATTTTTCCATCTGCAGGTACCGCCGATGGTTATGCAGTTGCAACCACCCCTTCTGAATCGTAATCATGAAGGTCCAGCAGCAATACAAACGGCAGATGTGGAGATGCTTAATGTAAATCAAGCTCAAAATGACAATGAGGTAAAACAAAATTGTTAACACAAGCTAACTACAGTTAGGCAACTCCATTTTCCATAACCCAAATCCCTCATGCAATTTCCCTACTTGAGACATGTACAATTATAAGTTCCAATTTTTATTTTTATCAATTTACATAATCACACAGTAATGACATTAAAATTTCTAATAACTAATAACTAAAATAACTAATTTCATTTCATTTTCATTATCAACAGATACGGCCAATGCAGATGCAACCCCAAACACATATTGAAAATCAAAATAATGAGATTGAAAGGCCAGCACAACCTGATGAAATCAATGTGGAACAACACATTCCAATTCCACATGATAATCAGGTAAAGCAGACTACCATCACAATTGGCTTAAAATACACCAATCATTCTCCGTAGGACCATATATTTCAAAACACATGATTGAATTATATTAACTTAGATTGCATTGCATTTCAGGATCCACAAATATTGCCTGCTGCTATGGAATTGCAACCCAACCTTGAAAATGGGAATGAAGAGAATCAAATAGCGGTACAACCACAAGAAGTTGAAATGCATGACGAAATCCCACCACAACACCAAGATGATGTCCCCCAACCCATCGAACACCAAGAAAGGGAAGTAAATCAACCTATTCTTGAAATTCCTCAATTCTCCCCAATGCCTCATCATCTTGGGAAAATGACCAGAACATGTATTCACTGTGAAGCGAAGTACTTCCGAGAGGAACTCAACTCAAAAAAGCAATACAACAAATGTTGTATGGGAGGATTAATAACTCTCGATCCCATTCAACCACCCCCGGCAAATGTGATGCATTTATACACTGGAACTACTGATGAATCTAAATATTTTCTCAAAAATTTCCGTAGATACAATTCACTAATGGCGATGGCATCCTGGAGAGCTAACGTTGGAAGACACGCTAATGCAGGACCACCAGTAATCACCATACATGGAAGTGCATACCATATGACAGGTAAATATAACGTCTCTCATAATATGCTACATTCCCATATAATACTTTCACTTGATAACACGGATGTTGACAGAATGCTCATGTTTTTCCCACCCAACATACAATGAATAAGCTCTCTGTATGCTTGCCTGAATATCAAGAGTTGTCCAATCGAAAATCAAGGCACTTAATGATGCTTTCGTAACAAAGCACTTGCTGCATTGAAAACTACAGTTGATATAACAAAGTACAATTTAGAATGTTTCTTTCAATTCAACAGGGGTAACTGAAACCGACAGATCCCGAAAATATGCAGAACTATATATTGTGGACACCCAACAAGCACTGCAAGAACGCCAGAACACAGCCAGAGAACAAAACTTGGACTTAGACATGGTGGCGCTGCTGCAAAAGGAATTGATGGCAGTAAATCGATT
This sequence comes from Sanderia malayensis, assembly GCA_013076295.1. Taxonomy (NCBI): domain Eukaryota; kingdom Metazoa; phylum Cnidaria; class Scyphozoa; order Semaeostomeae; family Pelagiidae; genus Sanderia; species Sanderia malayensis. The sequence goes on along the minus strand of RQOL01000426.1, from coordinate 103,354 downwards.
TGCTCAACGTTTTTAAACAATGGGAGAAGTACTGGAAGAGCAAAGGCAGCAAGCTATTGCCAATGATCAGCCAATTCCCACGTTCAAGATGATTATTACCGGTCGCCCAGAACAAGATCGAAGATATGATAATCCCACTGCCAGAGAAATTGCAGCAGTCTACACTACACGCAATGGCGGTGCTCCTAATCCCGAAGACAGAGAGCTTCAAATTCGAACAAGGCGTGGTAATCTTATGAAGATTAATGCCTTAGCTCCTGTTGCGGATCCTCTAACCTATCCATTGTTGTTCTTTCAGGGTGATCGGGGATACAGCTTGGACCTTCAACGTCTACCTACACGTCGAGGACAAGACCAGGAAAATCCTGATCGTAACCACCGTATCCGATTCACAATCGCCGAATATTATTCGTACCGAATACAAGTCATAAATCAACTGTCTACCATTCACAGGGCAACACTTCTCTTTCAGCAATATCTGGTGGATGCATACACCAAAATAGAAGGAAACAAGCTCAACTGGATTTTGCACAATCAACGGCAATTACGTGCTGACAGTTATCGAGGCCTGATGGATATCACCTGAACAGAAGGGCTGAAATCGAAAATCAAATGGCCAGGGCAAACAATCCCAACGAACCCCTTCATATTGATGTCGGTCGTGTTGTCATACTTCCATCATCTTTTCCAGGCAGTCAACAAAATATGTACCAGAACTTTCAAGATGCAATGACCATCGTAAGAAAGTATGGCAAGCCTGACATCTTCCTAACCATGACGGCCAACCCCAAGTGGAAGGAGATTTCAGAAAACATTCTACCACACCAGAAGGCGAATGACCAACCTGACATCGCCACACGAGTATTTCAACTCAAACTACAAGAACTACTGGAAGATATCCTTCACAAGCACATTCTAGGACATACCATTGCACATGTATATGTCATTGAATTTCAAAAGAGAGGATTACCACATGCTCACATGATTCTGTTCCTGTCTGAGGCTGATAGACCATGAACACCCGAAGAGGTAACATCTCCACAATAATTTATATATAGAATTAGGAATATAATTATCAGTTGTATTGCTTAGTATAAACACAATCCATTTTAAACTGTAAAACTTACATATGCTATTTTTCTTCGAAACCTACAGGTAGATCGACTCATATCAGCTGAAATTCCAGACCCACAAGATGCAAAATATCACAGGTTAGTATTGAAGCACATGACACATGGTCCATGCGGTGATATCAATCCCCGATGTGTTTGCATGGAAAATAACAAATGCAAGAAGCGATTTCCGAAAGATCGCACTGCCGAAACACAAGTCAATGCTAATGGTTATCCCCTCTACAGACGACGCTGTCGTCATCCAGTCAATCTAGAAGATCGACTTCTAGATGATACATGGGTTGTGCCACATAATCGCTATCTTCTACTCAAGTATCAGTGTCACACTAATCTCGAAATATGTAGCACTGTCAAGTCCGTCAAATATATTTTCAAGTATATCCATAAAGGGCAAGACATGGCACACGTTGAAATTCTTCAAGGACAACAGCAACAAGTACCTCAAGATATTGAGCACGATGAAGTACGCCAATAGATCAACACTCGGTATATTGGACCACATGAAGCTGTTCACAGGATATTTCAATTTTCCATGCACGAGAAAAGTCACACTATCAAACGTCTGCATGTTCATCTACCTGATCAGCAGACTGTATACTTTCAGGATAATGGTCGGGTTGAGCAATTACAAAACATCAATGAAAAAACCACACTGACGTCTTGGTTTGAATTGAATGCACAAGACCCGGCTGCACGCCAATATCTGTATCACGAAATTCCTGAACACTATGTTTTCAACGAGCGCACCAAAACATGGAAAGCAAGACAGCGGAGAACACTGCCTGTCATAGGCAGAATATATCAAGTTCACCCGCGACCATGTGAGCAAAGATTCGCACTCAGACTATTGCTTCTCCATAAACGAGGTGCCACATCATTTGAAGATCTTCGCACGATAGAAGGAAACCTGGGCAATTCTTTCAAAGACGCAGCTTTAGCTCTAGGTTTGTTGGAAGACGATGCTGAAATCATACGCTGTTTGGAGGAGGCAGTTATTTTCAACATGCCAATACAACTCAGACAGTTGTTTGCAACATTACTTCTTTTTCAGACACCTTCAGATATCGCAGCACTCTTCAACAGGTTCAAAGAAGCATTGAGTGAAGACTTTGTACGACGTGATCAACTCAATCATCCAGATATGGCCATAGCTTTTGAAGACAGACATATGTATCAATGTCTACATGACATTGACGAAAATTTGAAAGTACATGGTCAATCGATCACTAATTATACTCACCTTCCTCAACTTCCAGCCGACTATGTCATTCCTGAACAAGGTACTATATGTGTTATTTTCAACTTTGTACTGTATTAGTAAGAATAATAATTTATCCTAAGATCGTGTAGATAAGGGCATTTACGTATTTTTGGACATTGTTTCTGCTGGCTTTCTTTCCAATTTTATTGCAATTATTATTACAGAGGAAGATCACATCGATGTTGCCAATGCCAGAGAGGAAGGAGAACGAATACTGGCCGCATTGAACCCTGAACAGCAAGCCATATACACGGCAATCACTGAGGGTATCAACGCGCAATCCGAACAGAACTGTCACTTTGTTGACGGGCCGGCTGGAACTGGGAAAACTTTCCTTTACAACACGTTGGTTCACAATCTGCAAGCCAATGGACATAAAGTTCAGTGCATGGCGTGGTCAGGAATTGCTGCAACACTGCTCATAAATGGTAGAACTTCACATTCTACCTTTCAAATTCCTATACCACTTCAAGCTGAATCATCGTGTAATGTCAAGAGACAGAGCCGGAGAGCACAGGTATTGCGTGAAACTACCCTTTTCATATGGGATGAAGCTTCCATGATTCCCGCACTTGCATTACAAGCAGTCGACCGACTGCTTCGAGACATTACACATGTCGACAGACCATTTGGTGGCAAGTTCATGCTACTTGGTGGTGACTTCAGACAAGTTCTACCTGTCGTCACAAAAGCAGGAAGGGAAAGAAGTGTAGCAGAGACTCTAAAATCACACCAGATCATTGATCTATGGACAAAGTTTCAGCAGCATCGCTTACACACCAATATGAGAGCCGTTCAAGATGATTCATACCGTGAATTCTCAGAATGGCTTCTCAGACTTGGCAACAAGCAAGAAGCACACGATGCACTGGACAATGTAATTCTGCCACAAGAGATATGCACTTCATCTCAAGAAGACATGCTCAACTTCATTTTCCCCAGGCCAAACACACCAGATTCACACCTAATGATGGATCCTGTAACAATGTCTGAACGCTGTTGTTTGACTCCAGAGAATGACTTATCACATCAAGTCAACCACATAATTCTGGACAGACTTCAGACAGCGGAAAGAACTTATTACAGCACAGACAGTGTTGTCACAGACGATCCTGATGAGGAAGAGGCCTACCCCATTGAATTTCTCAACCAACTCACTCCTAATGGAATGCCGTTGCACAGACTTAAACCCAAGGTAAGAACAGTACAATCTTTCATCCTGTTCACATTACATTATTGTGTGCAAGTCCTGGGTAGTGCACCATAAAAAAGGCCTCATTAATCACAATAATATTCATTGCATTAGGTTGGTGCAACGATCATTCTTCTGCGAAATCTCAATCCAAAGAAAGGTCTTTGCAACGGAACAAGACTCATAGTTCGGCATCTCCGACATCAGGTGATCACAGCAGAGATCATTACCAAGGAGCACAGAGGACAACGGGTCATGATTCCTAAGATCACAGTCTCCACTCAGGACACGGAAATGCCGTTCAGAATGAAACGACGACAATTTCCAGTAAGACTTGCATACTGCCTAACAATCAATAAGGCACAAGGACAATCTCTCAGGTATGTTGGTCTGTATTTGCCACAGCCCGTTTTCACACATGGTCAATTATATGTTGCCATGTCCAGGGCTACGTCATTTGCTGGCATCAAAGTCTTCTTTCCTGAGAATGCACACAGGCAGACAAAGAACATTGTCTTCCAAGAAGTCCTTTAAGTCTCTCCTCCTCTCCTATACACAATGGTGCTTTTCATTTGTACACCAGGCTACCAACCTACACAAAATATAACCACTAAGGGTGTGACTGTTGTGTTTCAAGGCAGATCGCATCACACACATACAAGTGTGTGGTGTCCAGTTGTGTACAACACAACTAACCAGCTACCAGCAAAGCCGTAAAAAGCCGAGCACTGGTTTGAATGTCTCATTCCAGCCAAGCAGTATCTGCCGTGAGCAAACTGAAAACATCAATGAAAAGATGTTCAGTAGCGGTTGCAACCACTTTCCGCAATCGGCACATCGTCATTCCTGTGTAGAGCCTGAAAATCATGAGTTATGCTTTGCCATGTTTTCCGATCTTGCCTATGACAACATGGTTTTCCTTCCTCCATGAAAACTGCAAGTTCTCCGTTAGCAATAGTTGCTTTAAAATATTATGAATTTGTGAATAAGATTATTTATTACCCATTACAAGATGAAATAGTGAACCTCGCAGATAAAGCCCACCCTTTAAAGATTACTCTTACATAATCCAAATTGAACTTGCACTTTTCATGAACAAGGAAATCTCGAACAAAGGTTACTCCTTGACGTGGTGTTCAGGCTTTTAACTAATGTAACCGGCAATCTGATTCTTCTCCTTTCTATGTACACAACTGACAACTGCGCATTTCTTGCACAGTGCTGTATACCTTTAAAATATACATGTCTAATATATATGTCTTCGTACAATAATACCCTCAATGAAATTCATGTGCACATTGTTTATTCTTCTACAAAGATTTAATGAGGTGCATTTCTGCATTTTTAATTATCCAATAGCAGGAGGTTTTGCTGCATTGAAACGAGGCGATTGTATAAACTCTCATTTCACAAAAGAACGTTGCCTCACTTTGATCAATGCATGGGAATTTTACAAAAATCGGCACCTTTTGAAATATCTGTTTCGCAATCGCAGACCTTCCATGGCTGAAGAACAATTGTTTAAAAAGGACAAGTTACAGGTGAGAGGATATTGCAAAACCTGCAAACACATTACCGTTGATCTCAAACAAAGGTAAATAGCCTTCATTGTTATTACAACTGTCGAGCTTATTGCTAAATCAGATTGATCACTTTGCTTATGCCAGTTCACTCTCGCTGAATGCCCAGGGTAAAATCAGGTTTTCCAATCAGATTCTCAATTTAGCTTTAATACTAAAGAACAAGTATTTAATGTTGTACTCATATCTACCTGTCATATTTCCGTTGCTTGCATTTAGTAGAATTCTTTAAGTATATCTGTGACCATCTTAAAATGACAACCACTATATAACATCTTACAGGGAAGGTGGTATTATGTTTCAATTTTTGGTAGGTACTAATGTTGTATTTCTATAAAGCTGATGTAAATCCATATCAGTTTTGTAAAATATCAGTAACGCATGTGTTTAGCAGCTTTTTCTTCATCGCAATTGCAAGTCCTCTTAGGTATATATTTTCTAAATGATTTATTTGTTATAGAAAGCATTGACTGCACCATAAGGGAACATGGAGTCAAATGTTACATAACATCTTCTGACAGTATCTTTAAAGTGCTAATTCAGGTATGAAGTTCTTAATAACACATGATCACATATATTCATACATTTTCCAACCATTACACCACAGAGTCATTCAATTTTGGAATTTACATGAAATGAAAATGTCCCATGTTCATGATTTTTATTAAACCTGTGTTGACAATCAGCAAATTATTCAAAGATGCTTATTGCTATCCAATGAGCACTCATACAATGACAACTAAACCAATGGAACATATAACTTGCATGATTTTCTTCAATTCAAGTTATACCTGAATTCCTGATAATTTTTCACTTTTATCTTTGAGCATAATATTTCAAGAAAACTAATAAATCTATTTTTTCCCCATTTTTAGTTTCATTCCATTCCTGTTTGGCAGATTTAAGTCAATTTGTGGAGTCAGGTAATTCCTAACCTCATTAATTTGTTAAATCTTACCATGAGTTTCTGAACTTTGGTTTCCTCATACAGCACCATTAAGTAGCAAATATCCACTCTATCAACTTTGTTACTTGCCTTGCCCTCTCCTTGAATCAGATATATTGGACCGATCAGCCAAACACACTTTTGCTTTACAAAATTACATTTGCTCCTTCCAATAGCCAAACCAACTGTTCCTCCTTCATCTATAATGTTTTTTTTATTTAATATCCATCACAACCAATACATAGCACAAACCTTCCTGGTGGCAGCAACAACTAATTATGCCTAAATATGTTATGCAATATGTTATCACAGGCCAATTGCCATCATATGACCCAATGCATACAAGGATGCAGCCATATCATCAGTACGAGACTTATCTCATGAGAACGAGGATTTTAAGATGAAAACGAGGCTGATCGCTAAAACTAATTTCCATGCATGTTAAACACTACTATAGTGACCATAGATAGACAGGGGAGCGAGGGCAAGCCAAACCACTGTACGTGGGGTGGGAAAGGGCATGAGCGGAGCGAATGCAGTGCACGAAGTGCGCCAACCACATTAAACTTTTTGTTACATGAGGGACTCCGGGAAGCGAGCGTAGCGAGCGCCCCCGGCTAGTAGATATATAATAAAATGTGATCACACGTGACCCGCCGACTGTGAACAATGCCCCATTGTTTCTTGAACAATCGACGTTCGAACAAACAATGGGATCAAAGGAATTTCCTTGATATCATAAAGGCTTTTTTTCTGGGGGTCAATAAGGGTGCAAATTGGTATCAAAATGATCGCTGCATTGCGCTGATGAAAGTAAAGTATGTGGCTAATTTCTACTCCAAACAGTTCGGGAGTTATGGCCCATTTTGTGTTCCGACCTTCTAGAAAGTTCCGAGGACAGAGTTAATGAGATGCAAAACGAGCAGGGAGAAGCACGTGTTTTTTTAGTGAAAGTTGCGGCAAGTTGCTCGGGCAAGTTGCTCGGGTTTAAGCGTGAATACTTGCCGGAAATCAATTGTAAAGACATGTCAATTGTTGTTAGGACCTGTGGAGACAATTAGTGGACAATTATTTCAAGGTATTTCCTTTATTCAATTGTTTTTGGCTTAAACTAGCACGAGTTTTGTTTTGTTTCACCTCACGTTTTTTGTGTTGAGCCAAGGGCCTAACAAAAACAAGAAGACAATTTTGATTTTCTTGGGTCGTTCTGGGTCGATTTTGTCGATTTAAACTTTCGATAACTGTTTATTTACACGCGAACTAAAGTTATCTGGGGTTGTTTTTTTTGTTTTGTCGATTTTCCTCTGTTTTTGGACAGTTTTAGCCGAGATTGGGTTTTGGTGGAAAACACGAAATTTTCATGCAACACGCGTGTGTTTTGCATTTGCGAAAATTAATTTTTAACCTGCCAAAACTTTGTTTTTTCCATCCAAATACTTTCGATAAATGTTCTACAGGCTATTGGCTTCATTTTGATATTTTCGTGGGTTCTGTAGGACAGAAATTGGCCACGTTAATTTAATTTGAAAGTTGGTGAATCATGCTTTAAATGCTATTTCTGCAGGGGTTTGATTTCACGGCTATTTTTGATGAAAAAATCATGTCTTGGACTTCAAACATATCCTAACTAAAATTACGAAAAGCTTTTCATATGCACCAAAGTACTTTCGATTCTTATTCGCCAAGGTATTAGCTTCATGTTGGTGTAATTTGAGTTAAAATGGACCAATTTTGACCAAGTTAGGGGAAATTTAGTGTTTGTAAAATAGGCTGAGGAATAAATTTTTTCACGGCATTCGTGCTTCGCTGCAGTAAATCCTCTCTTAAAATTCAAAACAACAGTGTTAAGAAATGTTGATATTTTTATCGGATTGGCTGTTTCCTCAGCTACAGTTTGATATATTTTTTATTACAGATTGAGTTTATATTTTCCAGGATTGATTAAATTTTCGAAGGCAACTTTTTTTTTCAAACTTCACACTGAAGCTATCAACTTTCGGAAACGGCTTTCAGGGGGGCAGCGTGGGCGCGGGGCGGTCGCTTGCCAGGGGGGAAGATTAGACCTCCCACCTTTACTTTCTTTAGAAATGTTGCGTCGTAGTATGTATAGTAAGGTATGTATAGTAGGGTATTTATAGTAGGGTATTTATAGTAGGGTATGCATAGTAGGGTATGTATAGTAGGGTATGTATGGTAGGGTATGTATAGTAGGGTATGTATAGTAGGGTATGTATTGTAGGGTATGTATTGTAGGGTATGTATTGTGGGGTATGTATTGTAGGGTATGTGTTGTATTGTATGTATGTATGTATGTATGTATGTATGTAGGTATGTATGTATGTATGTATGTATGTATGTATGTATGTATGTAGGTATGTATGTATGTATGTATGTATGTATGTAGGTATGTACGTATGTATGTATGTATGGGCATGAGCGGGAGCGAATACAGTGCGCTAAGCGCGGCAAACAGATTAAGCTTTTTTTACTTGACAGGCTGGGGCGAACGAGCCAAGCGAGTGATGACCCCTAGCCTGATATATATATTCTGCGGAGGTCACGTGATGACGCACTTTCTTGCCAAAAACAATAGATTCGACCCGAAACAATAGGTCGAACGCCTCAAAACAATGGGCCGAAACGGCCAATCGGTGATCAATAAGGCTTTTTTCAATGGGGCGCACAAGGTTGACACTTGCATGGAAAGGCTCCGTTTCTCGAGTAGGCAAAAGTTATCTATTTTTGGAAGCCTATTTTAAAAGAACTTTTGAGTTATTCCATTAATTATCCTACTAATTGTGCTATCACGAAATAACAACGGTTTACGCTGGCGAAACTTCCAGATTCAGGTTGCGAACTCCAATTTCGAAGAAAGCATTCGCTCTTCACGTGACGCTTTTCGCCTTTTGCTGCAATTTGATTGGTTCTTTCGTGACTTCACGTGAAAAGTCACGCGTTTTTCGTTATCATGCAAATTAGCCCTCGGGTTGAACAGAAGGTACTTTTGGAGAAGACGCGTGTTTTTGTTTTCAACACAAAGGATAACTGGGCGCCTTTCAAAGTGTTTTACGACCTGAATTATCTTTGTAAAGCCTTGCTAATTGTTTGAGAGACCTCTGGAAAATTACAGGAGACAATTGAGAACACAGGTGATAGTTTTGTTTTCTTTTTTGAGTAAGATAGTTTTAGTTTTTGTACGACAGCCTTTGTTGCTTCGGCATACTGTGACACTTAGGCCTAATGTAAACAAAGTCAAAGTTTTAAAAACAAATTATGATACGCAATTATGAGGCGAGCGGAGCGTACCAAACTATTGTAAGAGGAGTAGCCAGAGGCATGAGCGGTAGCGAATGCAGCACACGAAGTGCGCCCTATCAGTCAATGTTTCTTGACTAGGGGTCATCACTCGCTTCGCTCGTTCGCCCCAGTCCGTCAAGAAAACAAAGCTTAATCTGGTTGGCGCGCTTTGCGTGCTGCATTTGCTCCCGCTCATGCCCATACATACATCCATACATACATACATACATACATACATACATACTACATACATACCCTACAATACATACCCTACAATACATACCCTACATACATACCCTACAATACATACCATACAATACATATCCTACAATACATACCCTACAATACATACAATAGAATACATACCCTACAATACATACCCCACAATACATGCCCTACATTATATACCCTACAATACATACCCTACAATACATATCCTACAATACATACCCTACATATCTTACAATACATACCCTACCATACACACCCTACAATACATACCCTACACACCCTACAATACATACCCTAAAATACATGCCCTACAATACATATCCTACAATACACACCCTACAATACATACCCTACAATACATACAATACAATACATACCCTACAATACATACCCCCACAATACATACCCTATAATACATACAATACAAAACATACCCTCCAATACATACCCCCACAATACATACCCTACAATACATACCCTACAATACATACCCTACAATACATACCCTACAATACATACCCTACAATACATACCCTACAATACATAGCCTACTATACATACCCTACCATACATACCCTACCATACATACCTTACTATACATACTACGACGTAATATTTCTAAAAAAGTAAAGGTGGGAGGTCGAATCTTCCCCCCTAGCAAGCGAGTGCCCCGCGCCCACGCTGCGCCCTGAAAGCCGTTTCTGAAAGTTGATAATTTTAGTGTGAAGTTCGGAAAAAAATATTTACTTTCAAAAACCTAATCCATCCTGAAAAATTTGAACTCAATCTGTAATAAAAAACATACCAAACTGTAGCTAAGGAAACAGCGAATACGTTGCAAATAGTCTCATGTTTTAAATAAGTAATACTGAAATCTTAGAGACCATTTAGTGGAAGTGGTTTGAATGAAATTTCGGAGCCGTGCAAAAAGCGAAACCTCTGAACACACTTTAGCAAGTAAGAATAGTATTTACCGTGGCAAATAGTGACCCAGTTGAACTGAAAAAACACCAACATGAAGGTAATATGTTGGGGAACAATTATCGAAAGTGTTGGGGTAAAAAATAATCAATTGCGGCAGGCTAAAATTGAATTTTCGCAAATGCAAAAACAACGCGTGTTGCGTGAAAAATTGCTCCTTCCTGAGTGAAAAGCAACTTTGTTGGAAATCGTAAAAAACAACAACAAAAACAAAAAAAAACAACAGATTATTTTAGTTGTGTTATCAGACAACAATTGTCAAAAATTTAAATGGGGAAAATCGTGCAAATAGGGCCGGAAAAATTCAAAACTTTAACCATGGCCTAAGCGTTGTAAGCATGCCGAAGCAACAATGGCTGTCGCCTGTTACAAAACCTACAACTATTTCATTCAAAAAACAAAACAAAGCTATCACCTGTGTTCTCTATTATTTCCTGCAACTCTCCAGGGGTCTTTCAAACAATTAAGAGCTCTTTACAAAGATAATTCAACTGGTAAAACACTTTGAAAGGCGCCCACCTCACTTTTTGTGTACAAAACAAAAACAAGCGTCTTCTCCAAAAGTACCTGCTGCCTGCCGAGGGCAAATTTGCATGATAACGAAAAACGCGTGACTGTTCACGTGAAGTTGCGAAAGAGCCAATCAAATTGCAGGAAATGGCGAAACGGATCACGTGAAGAGCGAATACTCTTTTCGAAAATGGAGTTGGGGACGCTAATTTGGAAGTTTCGCCAGCGTAAACCGTCGTTTTTTTCGTGATAGCACAATTAGTGGGACAATTAATGGAATAAATCATAAATTCTTTTAAAATAGGCTTCCAAAAATAGATAACTTTTGCCTACTCTAGAAATGGAGACTTTCCATGCAAGTCTCAACCTTTTGCGACCCCATTCAAAAAGCCTTATTGATCACCGATTCGCCGTTTCGGCCCATTGTTTTTGGGCGTTCGACCTATTGTTTCGGGTCGAATCTATTGTTTTTGGCAGAGTTTCGCCACTGTCACGTGACATCACGAATAGTAATATTAGACTAGCCGGGGCACTCGCTACGCTCGCTTCCCGGAGCCCGTCAAGTACAAAAAGTTTAATGGTTGGCGCGCTTCGCGCGCTGCATTCGCTCCCGCTCATGCCCATACATACATACATACATACATACATACCTACATACAGACATACATACATACAATATATACATACATACATACATACATACATACATGAGCCGGGTTTCGGTCGCTTCGCTCCCTCCCCGGAGCCCGTCAAATAAAGAAAGCTTAATCTGGTGGGCGCGCTTTGCGCGCTGCATTTGCTGCCGCTCATGCCCATACATACATACATACCCTACAATACATACCCTACGATACATACCCTACAATATATACCCTACATAACATACCCTACAATACATACCCTACAATACATACCCTACAATACATACCCTACAATACATACCCTACAATACATACCCTACAATACATACCCTACATAACATACCCTACAATACATACCCTACAATACATACCCTACATAACATACCCTAAAATACATAAGCTACAATACAAACCCTACAATACATACCCTACAATACATACCCTACAATACATACCCTACAATACATACCCTACATAACATACCCTACTATACAAACCCTACAATACATACCCTACATAACATACCCTACAATACATACCCTACAATACATACCCTACATAACATACCCTAAAATACATACCCTACAATACAAACCCTACAATACATACCCTACAATACATACCCTACAATACATACCCTACAATACATACCCTACAATACATAACCTACAATACATACCCTACAATACAAAGCCTACAATACATACCCTACAATACATACCCTACAATACATACCCTACAATACATACCCTACAATACATACCCTACAATACATACCCTACAATACATACCCTACAATACATACCCTACACTACATACCTTACAATACATACCCTACAATACATACCCTACATACATACCCTACTATACATACCCTACAATACACACGACGCCACATTTCTAAAGAACGTAAAGGTGGGAGGTCGAATCTTCCCCCCCGCCATGCGACCGTCCCGCGCCCACGCCGCCCCCCCTGAAAGCCGAAGGTTGGTAGCTTCAGTGTGAAGTTTGAAAAAAAAGTTGCCTTCAAAAATTTAATCAATCTTGGAAAATTTAAACTCAATCTGTAAACTGTAGCTGAGGAAACAGCGAATCCGATAAATATATTCACATTTCTTAACAGTGTTGTTTTGAATTTTAAGAGAGTATTTAGTGCAGCCCAAGACAAAAGCCGTGAAAAAATTTATTCATCAGCCAACTTTAAAAACACAAAAATTCCCCTAACTTGGTCAAAATTTGTCCATTGAACTCAAATTACACCAGCATGAAGCAAATACCTTGGCAAATAAATATCGAAAGTATTTGGGTGCATATGAAAAGCTTTTCGCAATTTTAGTTGTACATTTTTGAAGTCCAAGACATGATTTTCTTCATCAAAAATAGCCGTGAAATCAAACCCGTGAAAAAAATAGCATTTAAAAACACGATTCACCAACTTTCAAATTGAATTAACGTGGCCAATTTTTGTCCTACAGAACCCACGAAAATATCAAAATGAAGCTAATAGCTTGGCGAACATTAATCGAAAGTATTTGGGTGAAAAAAACAAAGTTGTGGCAGGTTAAAATTTAATTTTTGCAAATGCAAAACACACGCGTGTTGCGTGAAAATTTCGTGTTTTCCAGCAAAACCCAATCTCGGCTAAAACTGTCCAAAAACAGAGGAAAATCAACAAAACAAAAAAACAAAGCCATATAACTTTAGTTCTCGTGTAAATAAACAGTTATCGAAAGTTTAAATGGAGAAAATCGGCCCAGAACAACCCGAGAAAATCAAAATTGTCTTCGTGTTTTGGTTAGGCCCTCGGCTCAACACAAAAAACGTGAGGTTAAACAAAACAAAACTCGTGCTATTTAAAGCCAAAAACAATTGAATAAAGGAAATACCTTGAAATAATTGTCCTCCAATTGTCTCCACAGGCCTAACAACAATTGACACGTCTTTGCAATTGATTTCCGGCACCTATTCACGTTTAAACCCGAGCAACTTGCCGCCCGTTCAACTAAAAAAACACGTGCTTCTCCCTGCTCGTTTTGCATCTCATTAACTCCGTCCTCGGAACTTTCTAGAAAGTCGGAACACAAAATGGGCCATAACTCCCGAACCGTTTGGAGTAGAACTTAGCGGAAAGCTTTACTGTGATCAGCGCAATGCAGCGATCATTTCTATACCCATTTGCACCCTTATTGACCCCCAAGAAAAAAGCCTTTTTGATCACAACGAAATTCCTTTGATCCCATTGTTCGGTGACGTCGATTGTTCAAAAGACAATGGGCATTGTTCACAGTCGGCGGGTCACGTGTGATCGTTGAATAGTATATATAGATGATTGAGTTGATCACGTCGTACAAAGTCTTCACTTAATGCTTCTTTGAACATGTTGAAGAGTGCTGCGATATCTGAAGGTGTTTGAAAAAGGAGTAATGTGCAAACAACTGTCTCAGTTGTATTGGCATGTTAAAAATAACTGCCTCCTCCAAACAGCGTATGATTTCAGCATCATCTTCCAACAGACCTAGAGCTAAAGCAGCGTCTTTGAAGGAATTGCATAGGTTTCCTTCTATCGTGCGAAGATCTTCAAACGACGTGGCACCTCGTTTATGGAGAAGCAATAGTCTCAGTGCGAATCTTTGCTCACATGGTCGTGGGTGAACTTGATATATTCTGCCTATGACAGGCAGTGTTCTCCGCTGTCTTGCTTTCCATGTTTTGGTGCGCTCGTTGAAAACATAGTGTTCAGGAATCTCGTGATAGAGATATTGGCGTGCAGCCGGGTCTTGTGCATTCAATTCAAACCAAGACGTCAGTGTGGTTTTTTCATTGATGTTTTGTAATTGTTCGACCCTTCCATTATCCTGAAAGTATACGGTCTGCTGATCAGGTAGATGAACATGCAGACGTTTGATAGTGTGACTTTTCTCGTGCATGGAAAATTGGAATATTCTATGAACAGCTTCATGAGGTCCAATATACCGAGCGTTGATGTATTGGCGTACTTCATCGTGCTCAATATCTTGAGGTACTTGTTGCTGCTGTCCTTGAAGAATTTCCACGTGTGCCATGTCTTGTCCTTTATGAATATATTTGAAAATATATTTCACGGACTTCACAGTGCTACATATTTCGAGATTAATGTGACACTGATACTTGAGTAGAAGATGGCGATTATGTGGCACAACCCATGTATCATCTAGAAGTCGATCTTCCAGATTGACTGGGTGACGACAGCGTCGTCTGTAGAGGATAACCATTCGCATTGACTTGTGTTTCGGCAGTGCGATCTTTCGGAAATCGTTTCTTGCATTTGTTATTCTCCATGCAAACACATCCGGGGTTTATATCACCGCATGGTCCATGTGTCATGTGCTTCAGTACTAACTTGTGATATCTTGCATCCTGTGGGTCCGGAATTTCAGCTGATATGAGTCGATCTACCTGTAGGTTTGGAGGAAAAATATCACATGTAAGTTCTACACATCAAAATGCATTGTGTTTTTACTAAGCAATACAACTGCTGATAATATTTCATACTCAATAATAAATGTATAATAAATCTATCTTTTACTCAAATAATTATTGCTATAGATGTTACCTCTTCAGGTGTTCGTGGTCTATCAGCCTCAGAGAGGAACAGAATCATGTGAGCATGTGGTAGTCCTCTCTTCTGAAATTCGATGACATATACATGTGCAAGTGTGTCCGAGAATGTGCTTGTGAAGGACATCTTCCAGTAGTTCTTGTAGTTTCTGTTGAAATACTCGTGTGACGATGTCAGGCCGGTCATTCGCCTTCTGGTGTGGTAGAATGTTCTCTGAAATCTCCTTCCATCTGGGATTGGCCGTCATGGTTAGGAAGATGTCAGGCTTGCCATACTTTCTGACGATAGTCATTGCATCTTGAAAGTTCTGGTACATATTTCGTTGACTGCCTGAAAAAGATGAGGGAAGTATGACAACACGACCGACATCAATATGAAGGGGTTCGTTGGGATTGTTTGCCCTGGCCATTTGATTTTCGATTTCAGCCCTTCTGTTCAGGTGATCCATCAGGCCTCGATAACTGTCAGCACGTAATTGCCGTTGATTGTGCAAAATCCAGTTGAGCTTGTTTCCTTCTATTTTGGTGTATGCATCCACCAGATATTGTTGAAAGAGAAGTGTTGCGCTGTGGATGTAGACAGTTGATTTCTGACTTGTATTCGGTACGAATAATATTCGGCGATTGTGAGTCTGACACGGTGGACACGATCAGGATTTTCCTGGTCTTGTCCTCGACGTGTAGGTAGACGTTGAAGGTCCAAGCTGTAACCCGATCACCCTGAAAGAACAACAATGGATAGGTTAGAGGATCCGCAACGGGATCTAAGGCATTAATCTTCATAAGATTACCACGCCTTGTTCGAATTTGAAGCTCTCTATTCTCGGGATTAGGAGCACCGCCATTGCGTGTAGTGTAGACTGCTGCAATTTCTCTGGCAGTAGGATTATCATATCTTCGATCTTGTTCTGGGCGACCGGTAATAATCATCTTGAATGTGGGAATAGGCTGATCATTGGCAATGGCTTGCTGCCTTTGCTCTTCCAGTACTTCTCCCATTGTTTTAAAATGTTGAGCAAACCGATTTACTGCCATCAATTCGTTTTGCAGCAGCGCCACCATGTCTAAGTCCAAGTTTTGTTCTCTGGCTGTGTTCTGGCGTTCTTGCAGTGCTTGTGGGTGTCCATAATGTATAATTCTGCATATTTTCGGGACCTGTCGGTTTCAGTTACCCCTGTTGAATTGAAGGAAACATTCTAAATTGTACTTCGTTATATCAACTACAATTTTCAATGCAGCCAGTGCTTGTTATAAAAGCATCATAAAGCGCCTTCATTTTCGATTGGACAACTCTTAATATCAAGGCAAGGATAGAGAGCTAATCCATTGTAGATTGGGTGGGAAAGGACTTGAGCGTTCTGTCAACATCCGTTTCATCACGTGAAGCTATTATATGAAAATGTAGGATAATATAAGAGCTACTAAGAGAGGGACGTTATATTTACCTGTCATATGGTATGCACTTCCATGTATGGTGATGACTGGTGGTCCTGCATTAGCGTGTCTTACAACGTTAGCTGTCCAGGATGCCATCGCCATTAGTGAATTGTATCTACGGAAATTTTTGAGAAAATATTTAGATTCATCAGTAGTTCCAGTGTATAAATGCATGACATTTGCCGGGGGTGGTTGAATGGGATCGAGAGTTATTAATCCTCCCATACAACATTTGTTGTATTGTTTTCTTGTGTTGAGTTCCTCTCGGAAGTACTTCGCTTCACAGTGAATACATGTCCTGGTCATTTTCCAAGATGATGAGGCATTGGGAGAATTGAGGAATTTCAAGAATAGGTTGATTTACTTCCCTTTCTTGATGTTCGATGGGTTGGGGACATCATCTTGGTGTTGTGGTAGGATTTCGTCTTGCATTTCAACTTCTTGGAGTGGTACCGCCATTTCATTCCCTTCATTCTCATTTTGAACGTTGGCTTGCAATTGCATAGCAGCAGGCAATATTTGTGGATCCTGAAATGCAATGTAATGTAAGTTAATATAATTCAATCATGTGTTTTGAAATGCATAAAACTGAGACTTGTGAAGATATGTCCATTTAGAGAAAAATAATTTCCTGACATGGTCCTGTGGAGAATGACAGGTGTATTTTATGGCAATTGTGATGGTAGTCTATTTTACCTGATTATCATGTGGAATTGGAATGTGTTGTTCCACGTTGATTTCATCAGGTTGTGCCGGCCTTTCAATTTCATTATTTTCATTTTCAATATGTGTTTCGGGTTGCATGTGCATTGGCCGTATCTGTTGAAATGAAAAGGAAATGAAATTATTTACATAAGTATTAGTTATTGGAAATTTTAATGTCATTACTGTGTGATTGTGTAAATTGATATAAATAAATATGGAAACTTTAGTACATGTGGAAAATAGTCAAATTGCATGAGGCATTTGGGTTATGGAAAATGGACTTGCCTAGCAGTAGTTAGCTTGTGTTAACAATTTTATTTTACCTCATTGTCATTTTGAGCTTGATTTACATTAAGCATTTCCACATCTGCCGTTTGTATTGCCGTTTCACCTCATGATTACGATTCAGAAGGGGTGGTTGCAATTGCATAATGATTGGCGGTACCTGCAGAGATGAAAAAGTATTGACAATTTGCTTGATATAATAACTGGTTTTATTTTGATTGTTGTTAATTTCAAATAGTTGTATAATATAGAGTTATCTATTTTGAAAGTTCAGTACAAATTATTGGTTGTGTACCTGAAGTTGAGGGGCCAGTGCTGCAGGATATTGTAAGCCTGGTTGTGGTACTGCTATAAGTCCGTAGTGGGGAAGCATCGCAGGTAGTTGCCATGGCACATACAATGCCTGCATCTGTGGATAATGAAGTGGGAGTGGTTGATATTCTGGGGCTGGTTGCTGAGGGTATTCTTGCTGCAACTGGTGAAGATCATTCACTGCTCCCTGTACCATATTATCAGGTGGTAAATCAGCAGGATGAGGCTGTTGGTTATTCTCACGACAGCGGCGATTTGCTTCCCGTAATTGATTCCTACGTTTATTGCCGGTGATGCTTTTTTGGCTTTTTTTGGCATTTTGCGAGATGTGATATAAAAAAAGAAAAAAATGTGTTTATATGCAACCCAATTTAAGTGAAAATGTTAAAATTTGAAATAAGAGTGATTTTTGTGAGCAACTGGATGGGGTTGTTGTTTTGTGGTGAGCTGCAAGATAAAATAAATAATTTAAAACATAATTGTAAGAAATGTTTGGGATTACTCTTGATTGTTGAATTAAATTATTGGTTATTTAAAGTTTCCAAATAAAAATATTTGAGCACTTTCTCTTATGACCTACATCACTCTTTCTATTGTGTTCTTTAACAACTAAAAGGAAAACAGTTTTGATAATGTATAAATTGGAGAAGTTAATGATCCTTTTCATTTTTGGAAAGAAAAATGTATAAACACATTTGATGTGTTTGTATTATAAGGCTAGATTTGATTTGCATTATGCAGTAAATTTGCTTTCTATTGATAATAAATTGTTGCAATTGTTAATACCACTTTAAATATAGTAGCTAAGCTTCAGATTTGGGATATGAATGTACATTACAGGGTGAGGCATTTAAACATTAATTAAAATAGGCTTTATAGGAACAATTCTTGTCACACTCACCAAATATTCTGAGGAATGAACTTGTTTGAAAACCTGTTTTTACAAAAGAAGAAAGATGTTTTGGATGAATTGATTATCTTGTAAACAGAAAGTTGCCATTGATACTAAGGAATGTTTAACATTGTCAACTTGTATATTATTATGTTGATAGATTGAGTGAAGAAATGAGAATAAAAGGTCATGCTGAAGTGAAGGAGTGAAATACTTACTTTATAAAAAAACTTCACTTTACTTTACTTTGTTAATAACAAAACTGGCTGGACATTAGCCGAGAAACCAGATAACAGAAACGCTAAAAAGCAGATGACAGAAACGCTAAAAAGACAGTGCATTGCGATGCAATGAAAGACAACGTTGCTTTAAAGAAGACGCTGTCGGTGTAAATAAGGATTGTTTAGAAAAGGTAAATTTCAACATTCAACTCACCAATAACAAAGTAAAACAATCTTTCTAATAATTTTTTTCAATATATAGATATTAATATTATTTTTTTCAATTTCTAACAACGTTAGATATTGAACAAAAATGTTACATTTGCTGTAGCAAGAAAGTAAACACGCAATTGCTATTTTAAATTCGCGCCAAATTGAAAGTTTTGTGGCCTCTATTCGGCGGCGTGCCTCGTTGTTGTTATTATTATTCTCATGATGATCCATTCGATTCGACAGAAAGGGCAGTTGAACACAACAACAGCAAGAGCATGTACTTGGCACCGAAGAGAAAACGGCCTTGGTCTTCGTTGATGATGGGGAGAAGTGTGGTTGTGGAGGGGAACCTCTAAGTATAAGAAGAAATAATTTGGTAGACTTTATTATGCATGATATCTAGAAATACACCATTTCTCGGACACATGGAGAATGAAGTACATTGATTTTTGGTGATCTGTTATATCTTCAGAAATATTGCTGCTGGTAAAAATACCAATAATAAGAGTAGGCCATGGAAGGTTGACAAAAGGTAAGGAGGTTTAATACGTTTTTTGACTTGGTGAATACATGAGGTGGAGGTAATTAATTAACGATTTGCAGTTACAATAAATTACTTACATTTATAGACTTCAGGCCACATGAAAAGAACTGAGATGAGCCAACATGCTATAAAGTATATTACATGATTTCTTCTTGTTTTTCAGGTGCCCAGACATAAAGTGAATGTTTGTGGTCATTCCTTGTGAACATTATTATAGTGAGGTGAGTTCATTTTAAGATTTGTTAATTGAAGATCATTTGTTCAAAAAGAAGGACAGTGTCTGTTTTGCAGTGATCTTTTTTGAAGAATTACAAAAGTTAGAAAGAGAAGCATTACATATTAATATATATAGATACTTACTATAGATACTTACATAAATATATACATCCATACATACCCTATATACTATATATAAATACTATACATAATATACATACCCTACATACATACATACATACATACATACATACATACATACATACCCTACATACATACCTACACATACCCTACATACATACCCTACAACACATACATACATACATACCACAATACATACACATACCCTACATATATACCTAATACATACCCTACCATACATAACCTACAATACATACCTACCCTACAATACATACCTACAACATACACAACCCTACATCTTCCCCCTGGCAGCGCCGCCCTGCCGCCCCCTGAAAGCCGTTTCTGAAAGTTGATAACTTCAGTGTGAAGTTTGGAAAAAAATAGTTGCCTTCAAAAATGTAATCAATCCTGGAATATTTAAACTCAATGTCTAATAAAAAATATATCAAATGTAGCTAAGAAAACAGCGAATCTGATTAAAATATTAACATTTCTTAACAGTGTTGTTTTGAATTTTATAAGGGAGTATTTAGTGCAGCCCAAGACAAAAGCCGTGAAAAAATTTATTCAGCAGGCAACTTTCAAAACACAAAAACCTCCGTAACTTGGTCAAAATTAGTCCATTTGAACTCAAATTACACCAACACGAAGCTAATAGGTTGGCGAACATTTATCGAAAGTATTTTGTGAAAAAAACAATGTTTTGGCAGGTTAAAAATTAATTTTCGCAAATGCAAAACACACGCGTGTTGCTTGAAAATTTCGTGTTTTTCAGCAAAATCCAAACTCGGCTAAAACTGTCGAAAAACAGAGGAAAATTGACAAAACAAATATAACAACACCAGATAACTTTAGTTCTCGTGTAAATAAACAGTTATCGAAAATT
>RQOL01000426.1:0-82033 GCA_013076295.1 Sanderia malayensis | reverse complement strand
CATCGGGATCGTCTGTGACAACACTGTCTGTGCTGTAATAAGTTCTTTCGGCTGTCTGAAGTCTGTCTAGAATTATGTGGTTGACTTGATGTGATAAGTCATTCTTTGGAGTCAGACAACAGCGTTCAGACATTGTTACAGGATCCATCATTAGGTGTGAATCTGGTGTGTTTGGCCTGGGGAAAATGAAGTTGAGCATGTCTTCTTGAGATGAAGTGCATATCTCTTGTGGCAGAATTACATTGTCCAGTGCATCGTGTGCTTCTTGCTTGTTGCCAAGTCTGAGAAGCCATTCTGAGAATTCACGGTATGAATCATCTTGAACGGCTCTCATATTGGTGTGTAAGCGATGCTGCTGAAACTTTGTCCATAGATCAATGATCTGGTGTGATTTTAGAGTCTCTGCTACAATTCTTTCCCTTCCTGCTTTTGTGACGACAGGTAGAACTTGTCTGAAGTCACCACCAAGTAGCATGAACTTGCCACCAAATGGTCTGTCGACATGTGTAATGTCTCGAAGCAGTCGGTCGACTGCTTGTAATGCAAGTGCGGGAATCATGGAAGCTTCATCCCATATGAAAAGGGTAGTTTCGCGCAATACCTGTGCTCTCCGGCTCTGTCTCTTGACATTACACGATGATTCAGCTTGAAGTGGTATAGGAATTTGAAAGGTAGAATGTGAAGTTCTACCATTTATGAGCAGTGTTGCAGCAATTCCTGACCACGCCATGCACTGAACTTTATGTCCATTGGCTTGCAGATTGTGAACCAACGTGTTGTAAAGGAAAGTTTTCCCAGTTCCAGCCGGCCCGTCAACAAAGTGACAGTTCTGTTCGGATTGCGCGTTGATAGCCTCAGTGATTGCCGTGTATATGGCTTGCTGTTCAGGGTTCAATGCGGCCAGCATTCGTTCTCCTTCCTCTCTGGCATTGGCAACATCGATGTGATCTTCCTCTGTAATAATAAGTGAAATATATTGCAATAAAATTGGAAAGAAAGCCAGCAGAAACAATGTCCAAAAATACGTAAATGCCCTTATCTAGACGATCTTAGGATAAATTATTATTCTTACTAATACAGTACATAGTTGAAAATAACACATATAGTACCTTGTTCAGGAATGACATAGTCGGCTGGAAGTTGAGGAAGGTGAGCATAATTAGTGATCGATTGACCATGTACTTTCAAATTTTCGTCAATGTCATGTAGACATTGATACATATGTCGGTCTTCAAAAGCTATGGCCATATCTGGATGATTGAGTTGATCACGTCGTACAAAGTCTTCACTCAATGCTTCTTTGAACCTGTTGAAGAGTGCTGCGATATCTGAAGGTGTCTGAAAAAGAAGTAATGTTGCAAACAACTGTCTGAGTTGTATTGGCATGTTGAAAATGACTGCCTCCTCCAAACAGCGTATGATTTCAGCATCATCTTCCAACAGACCTAG
The DNA here is from genome assembly GCA_013076295.1 of Sanderia malayensis. Classification (NCBI taxonomy): domain Eukaryota; kingdom Metazoa; phylum Cnidaria; class Scyphozoa; order Semaeostomeae; family Pelagiidae; genus Sanderia; species Sanderia malayensis. The sequence goes on along the minus strand of RQOL01000426.1, from coordinate 80,584 downwards.
AGCTAAAGCAGCGTCTTTGAAGGAATTGCATAGGTTTCCTTCTATCGTGCGAAGATCTTCAAACGACGTGGCACCTCGTTTATGGAGAAGCAATAGTCTGAGTGCGAATCTTTGCTCACATGGTCGTGGGTGAACTTGATATATTCTGCCTATGACAGGCAGTGTTCTCCGCTGTCTTGCTTTCCATGTTTTGGTGCGCTCGTTGAAAACATAGTGTTCAGGAATCTTGTGATAGAGATATTGGCGTGCAGCCGGTTCTTGTGCATTCAATTCAAACCAAGACGTCAGTGTGGTTTTTTCATTGATGTTTTGTAATTGCTCAACCCGACCATTATCCTGAAAGTATACGGTCTGCTGATCAGGTAGATGAACATGCAGACGTTTGATAGTGTGACTTTTCTCGTGCATGGAAAATTGAAATATCCTGTGAACAGCTTCATGTGGTCCAATATACCGAGCGTTGATGTATTGGCGTACTTCATTGTGCTCAATATCTTGAGGTACTTGTTGCTGTTGTCCTTGAAGAATTTCAACGTGTGCCATGTCTTGCCCTTTATGGATATACTTGAAAATATATTTGACGGACTAGACAGTGCTACATATTTCGAGATTAATGTGACACTGATACTTGAGTAGAGAATGGTGTTATCATGTATCATCTAGAAGTCGATCTTCCAGATTGACTGGGTGACGACAGCGTCGTCTGTAGAGTGGATAACCATTCGCATTGACTTGTGTTTCGGCAGTGCGATCTTTCGGAAATCGTTTCTTGCATTTGTTATTTCCATGCAAACACATCCGGGGTTTATATCACCACATGGACCATGTGTCATGTGCTTCAATACTAACCTGTGATATTTTGCATCCTGTGGGTCCGGAATTTCAGCTGATATGAGTCGATCTACCTGTAGGTTTCGAAGAAAAATAGCATATGTAAGTTTTACAGTTTAAAATGGATTGTGTTTATACTAAGCAATACAACTGATAATTATATTCCTAATTCTATATATAAATTATTGTTGTAGATGTTACCTCTTCGGGTGTTCGTGGTCTATCAGCCTCAGACAGGAACAGAATCATGTGAGCATGTGGTAGTCCTCTCTTTTGAAATTCAATGACATATACATGTGCAATGGTATGTCCTAGAATGTGCTTGTGAAGGATATCTTCCAGTAGTTCTTGTAGTTTGAGTTGAAATACTCGTGTGACGATGTCAGGTCGGTCATTCGCCTTCTGGTGTGGTAGAATGTTTTCTGAAATCTCCTTCCATTTGGGATTGGCGGTCATGGTTAGGAAGATGTCAGGCTTGCCATACTTTCTGACGATAGTCATTGCATCTTGAAAGTTCTGGTACATATTTCGTTGACTGCCCAAAAAAGATGAGGGAAGTATGACAACACGACCGACATCAATATGAAGGGGTTCGTTGGGATTGTTTGCCCTGGCCATTTGATTTTCGATTTCAGCCCTTCTGTTCAGGTGATCCATCAGGCCTCGATAACTGTCAGCACGTATTTGCCGTTGATTTTGCAAAATCCAGTTGAGCTTGTTTCCTTCTATTTTGGTGTATGCATCCACCAGATATTGCTGAAAGAGAAGTGTTGCCCTGTGAATGGTAGACAGTTGATTTCTGACTGTATTCGGTACGAATAATATTCGGCGATTGTGAGTCGGATACGGTGGTTACGATCAGGATTTTCCTGGTCTTGTCCTCGACGTGTAGGTAGACGTTGAAGGTCCAAGCTGTATCCAGATCACCCTGAAAGAACAACAATGGATAGGTTAGAGGATCCGCAACATTAATCTTCATAAGATTACCACGCCTTGTTCGAATTTGAAGCTCTCTATTCGGGATTAGGAGCACCGCCATTGCGTGTAGTGTAGACTGCTGCAATTTCTCTGGCAGTGGGATTATCATATCTTCGATCTTGTTCTGGGCGACCGGTAATAATCATCTTGAACGTGGGAATTGGCTGATCATTGGCAATAGCTTGCTGCCTTTGCTCTTCCAGTACTTCTCCCATTGTTTTAAAATGTTGAGCAAATCGATTTACTGCCATCAATTCGTTTTGCAGCAGTGCCACCATGTCTAAGTCCAAGTTTTGTTCTCTGGCTGTGTTCTGGCGTTCTTGCAGTGCTTGTTGGGTGTCCATAATATATAATTCTGCATATTTTCGGGATGTCGGTTTCAGTTACCCCTGTTGAATTGAAAGAAACATCTAAATTGTACTTCGTTATATCAACTGTAATTTTCAATGCAGCAAGTGCTTTGTTACGAAAGCATCATAAGCGCCTTGATTTTCGATTGGACAACTCTTGATATTCAGGCAAGCATACAGAGAGCTTATTCATTGTATGTTGGGTGGGAAAAACATGAGCGTTCTGTCAACATCCGTTTTATCATGAAGTGATTATATGGAATGTAGCATATTATGAGAGACGTTATATTTACCTGTCATATGGTATGCACTTCCATGTATGGTGATGACTGGTGGTCCTGCATTAGCGTGTCTTACAACGTTAGCTGTCCAGGATGCCATCGCCATTAGTGAATTGTATCTACGGAAATTTTTGAGAAAATATTTAGATTCATCAGTAGTTCCAGTGTATAAATGCATCACATTTGCCGGGGGTGGTTGAATGGGATCGAGAGTTATTAATCCTCCCATACAACATTTGTTGTATTGCTTTTTGAGTTGAGTTCCTCTCGGAAGTACTTCGCTTCACAGTGAATACATGTTCTGGTCATTTTCCCAAGATGATGAGGCATTGGGGAGAATTGAGGAATTTCAAGAATAGGTTGATTTACTTCCCTTTCTTGATGTTCGATGGGTTGGGGGACATCATCTTGGTGTTGTGGTGGGATTTCGTCATGCATTTCAACTTCTTGTGGTTGTACCGCTATTTGATTCTCTTCATTCTCATTTTCAAGGTTGGGTTGCAATTCCATAGCAGCAGGCAATATTTGTGGATCCTGAAATGCAATGCAATCCAAGTTAATATAATTCAATCATGTGTTTTGAAATGCATGAAACTGAAAGTTGTGAAGATGTGTCTATTTAGAGAGCAAAATAATTTCCTGACATGGTCCTATGGAGAATGATGATTTTGCCCAATTGTGATGGTAGTCTGTTTTACCTGATTATCATGTGGAATTGGAATGTGTTGTTCCACGTTGATTTCATCAGGTTGTGCTGGCCTTTCAATTTCATTATTTTGATTTTCAATATGTGTTTGGGGTTGCATCTGCATTGGCCGTATCTGTTAATATTGAAAATGAAATGAAATTAGTTATTTTAGTTATTAGTTATTAGAAATTTTAATGCATTACTGTGTGATTATGTAAATTGATAAAATAAAAATTGGAACTTATAATTGTACATGTCTCAAGTAGGGAAATTGCATGAGGGATTTGGGTTATGGAAAATGGAGTTGCCTAACTGTAGTTAGCTTGTGTTAACAATTTTGTTTTACCTCATTGTCATTTTGAGCTTGATTTACATTAAGCATCTCCACATCTGCCGTTTGTATTGCTGCTGGACCTTCATGATTACGATTCAGAAGGGGTGGTTGCAACTGCATAACCATCGGCGGTACCTGCAGATGGAAAAATATTGATAATTTGGTTGATATAACAACTGGCTTGGTTTTGATTGTTGTTAATTTTAAACAGTTGTATAATATATAGTTATCTTATTTTGAAAAGATTAGCAGAAATTATTGAGTTGTGTACCTGAAGTTGAGGAGCCAGTGGTGCAGGATATTGTAAAGCATTGTTTATTGGTTGTGGTACTGCTATAAGTCCATAGTGGGGAAGCATTGCAGGTAGTTGCCATGGCACATACAATGCCTGCATCTGTGGATAATGAAGTGGGAGTGGTTGATATTCTGGGGCTGGTTGCTGAGGGTATTCTTGCTGCAACTGGTGAAGATCATCCACTGCTCCTGTACCATATTATCAGGTGGTAAATCAACTGGATGAGGCTGTTGGTTACTCTCACGACCTCGGTGAGTTGCATCGCGTACTTGATTCCTACGTTTAATGCCGGTGATGCTCTTTCTGCCTTTTTTGGGCATTTTGCAAGAGGTGATATAAAAAAAGAAAAAAATGTCTTTTATATGCAACCCAATTGAATTGAAAATGTTAAAATTTGAAATAAGAGTGATTTTTGTGAGCAACTGGATGGGTTTGTTGTTTTGTGGTGAGCTGCAAGATAAAATAAATAATTTAGAACATAATTGTAAGAAATGTTTGGAATTACTCTTGACTGTTGAATTAAATTATTGGTTCCAAATAAAAATATTGGAGCACTTTATCTTATCACCTACATCACTCTTCCTATTGTGTTCTTCAAGACCTAAAAGGAAAACAGTTGTGATAATGTATAAATTGGAAAAGTTAATCATCCATTTCATTTTCACAAAGAAAAATCCATAAACCTACATTTGATGTGTTTGTAAAGGCTAGATTTTATTTGCATTATGCAGTAAATTTACTTTGTATAAGAAATTGTTGCAATTGTTAATACCACTTTAAATATAGTAGCTAAGCTTCACATTGGGGATATGAATGTACATTACGGGGTGAGGCATTTAAACATTAATTAAAATAGGCTTTGTATAGGAACAATTGTTGTCACACTCACCAAATATTCCGAGGAATCAACTTTTTTGAAACCCTGTTTTTGCAAAAGAAGAAAAATATTTTGGATGAAATGATTATCTTGTAAACAGAAAGTTGCCATTAAGAAGATGTTTAACATGTAAACTTGTATATTATTATGTTGATTAAGTGAAGAAATAAGAAAATATGTCAAAGTGAAGGAGTGAAACACTTACTTTATTAAAAAACTTTACTTTGTTATTTACAAATGAGTAATTGAGAATTACTTTCACCAATGACAATTACAAACCAATTGATGATACCCTGAGAAAAAGCAATGAAATGCAATGTAATGAAAGACAAAGTTGTTTTAAGGAAGACGCTGTTAAACTTTATAGCGTGTAGAGGAAAGTTTAGGAGAAGCAAATATGAACATTCAACTTACCAATTACAAAAATGCACTTTTGCTCTCAATTCTTTTATCAAACGATATATATAATTGATATCATTTATTCTCTGGCGATTTATACCACAGTCAGAAATTGCACAAAAAGTTTTACATTTGGTATATACACCAACAAAGTAAAGACGCAATTGCTATTTTAAAGGCCTACTGCAATCAAAAAAAGTGATATGATTTTTTTACATTTCATGGTAAACCTATTGGAACTGATCATAAAACCGTTTCCAGAATGAAAATTGATCCAATAGAATTGTTTTTACAAGCCCGCAAAGTCGTCGATTTTGCCATTTCAACTGCGACAAACGTGACGTAATAACCAGGACCCATTTCAAGTTTTTGTATTGAAGTGTATTGTAGCTTTTTGCTTCACTCCGTCTAGCTCAATAAATAACTAATTAATTAAAAATCGCATCCCAAGGCATAAATATTAAAGTGTTTTCATAAATTTTGAAATTTTTTTCATAATTTTAGAAAGCGATTTGGGGGGAGTAATTGGGGTCTGAATTGGGGCAGTTTTGGTCGTGACGTCAAACTGCGGGAGGGCGATCAGCCGCAGCGGAAAGCGGAAGCAAACAACGGGGATTATCAGTGTCGAGATGAAATATACTTTTGCATTTGACTTGACTGAGTCGCATATGATGTATGTGTGAGAGAATGCAGAGATGTTTTCAGAATCTACATGGACTATTTACGCTCAGAGTTGGCTTTTTAAGATATATCTGATGCTGCTAAGTTGTTGTCAGTCCAGTCTTATCAAAACGAATTACTCTTACATCACGTCTGGCTGGAACGCCAAGTTGCTTCAATGTTTTCATCGGGGTAGAAATTGGAGAAATAAAATAGAACTAATCGCAATATTCTGCATAGCAATTTATTATCATAGTCAGATGTGTTACAAGTTTTCTGTTGAAACACGATGGTTCCAAAATTCCAAATGGACAACAAATGAAACTGGTGGTTCCGTAGCTTTATGTTTTTAATTTCTGTCTGGCCTATGTGTATTGTGAGCAAAACGCACGCCTTCAGCTCTCCTTATCTGTTTCCTTTCAAATTTGTTTTGAAAAGGCTGCTTGAAAATACCATTTATTAATTAACTTAACTGCTGTAACAGTTTACTTTGCCTGGTCCTCTAACAACAACCTCGGCCATCGTGTTTGTTACTAGTTTTATTTACACAGCTCCGCCATCCATGATTTCTGACAAACTTCCTTTGTGGTGAATGCTTCCAGCTGCTTGGAAATCAGACCGCGCGGAATAAAATGTCTTTTGACTAACCGCGCGGTTTGTAGTACCCTTTTTCAAAGCGCCGCTATAGCGTTACCGTAAGTTCAATTTTTTTGGTTAATAGCTGAAACGACGCGCGGAAAGTTATAGTTTTGATTCCTGGGAAGCGATTTTTTAATAAGGGCCGGGGTTACGCATAGTGCAGATTTGAAAACTTTTCCCTATACTCTCCCATTATAAAAGTCGATTTGTGTCCTGGTTATGACGTCATACCATGTCGCAGTCAGTGCCCCATTTCAAAGCCAAATTTAGTATACTTATCGTAATCGAATAAAAACAAAACAGGCACCAAAGTAATCAGTAAAGATTGAAATTTCATTTTATGAAAAAAAACGGGAAAGTGATTTTTGATTGCAGTAGGCCTTTAAATTCGCCCCAATTTGAAAAAATTGTAGCCTCTATTCGGTGCATGGTCTCATTGTTTGCTCTTTTGTGGTGATTCTTGTTATGGGAAAATAAAGGAATGAAATGGTGTTCTTGTTTTTTGTGCTATAGAACTCGTTGAACGAATGTGAATATATTCCTTGGAGATCATTGCAATCAAGTATCATCTAATGATGATATAAATTTATTTGATTGTAATGAACAACATTGATTATGTGTCAGGTGTTATATGCTGCAAAACACGCGTGTTGAAAGACAGGAAAAGGAATAATGACAGTAGGCCATGGAAGGTTCACCAAAGGTAAGAAGGTAGTACCTAATCATACTTATTGTTTGAGTGGATGAATACATTTGCGTAATTCATTTGAAATAAATTACTTACATGCATAGAGTTGAGGCGAAATGAGGAGAAGTGAGCTGAGCCAATGAGCCTTATATGATGTCTTCTTTTGTTTCAGGTGCCCCCAGACATAAAGTGAATTCTTGTGATGTGTTGCCATTCCTTGTGAACATTATTGTAGTCAGGTGAGTTCAAGTTAAATATATAAAGATTTGTCGAAAAAATAGACAGTGATCGGCTTTGCAATGATATCTTTGCATGAATGAAACAATTTACAAAGAAAAACATTTACTTACTATGCATACAACAAATATATCATTAAACAACACTGACAAATAAATATATACAATAACATGAAGAAAATTGATGAAAAGGAAAAAGCATGTGGGTGCATAATATCACAGTATAGGCCAAAATAGTGTTTGTAGTTTGTATTCATTTTCAATTTAGACTGCAGCACGGGAAGAATTTGTCAAAAGAAAGGCATATTTTTATTTCTGTCTGTGATATTATGCAGAGAAGATAACAAAGGTTATGACAATTTTTTTTTTGAAATCTTAGCCATATCCATCATTGTCTTTTGTAGATCACGTGTGGGCATGTTAGTCCACATGAAAGGTGATCTGCTTGATCCTGGCTTGAAAGTAAACTTTTTTTTCTTATTTTGTGTTTTTTTTCTAATTAGATTTATTTTCATCCTGTCTGTTGACCTGGAAAGAAAATATTTGTTTTTAAAACAATGCTTGGTTGTGTCATAGAGGATTTCATGCAATGTAGAGAAGAATTGGTGAAAGACAGTAGATAATAATGGGTATGTTGGAAGTAACTTACTTCAGCTTCTCCTTTTCAATTCGGTCTCCTTGCATTGTTACAAAGTTGAATTTGGTGTGTTTTTGAAATTTAAAGTTGGCAGAACATTCTTTTTTTAGTTTGGCAATATTTTCAAATGGGAACATCTGAAAGGATAGAAGTGGTGTAGAGAGAAGTAAAATGAATATCCAGGTTCTCTAAAGACCAAGGTTAGTTTTTCCATATTGTTGTATCATTATTTTTATTACTTTAATCGGAGAAACTTTCGCGGGAAGAAAGTTTCGCGTTTTTGGCCAAAATTCGCGAAAGTTTATTCTTGATAAAAATTTTAAAATTGGAATGTCGCGAAATTTATGAAAAAGATTCACTTTGAATAAAAACTACTTAAAGGTTTCTGTTAAAAGTTTCTGTTTACACTTGGAATTCACGAAAGTTCATTCTCGCAAAATATCCGATTTTGTGTAAAACGCGAAAGTTAATTCTACAAATTTCCGTTTTTTTGCCTCGCGAAAGATTCTTCCTGTGAAAGTTTCTCCAATTAAAGTAGTCGTTCGTTAACGTTAACCTTTAAAAAATGTCACTCAAAGATTATTCATTTGATGAGGAAAATTATTAAGGAGAACTTGTGAGTATAAAAAGAAGTTGATTTGGTGAATTTAATGCAAAATATGTGGAAAAATAGATAATTTTTCACAAACGGGTTGTGCGGATTTTGTTAGCTGTTGTTATGAATGTCATGATCTGTAGGCTAAGGCCATGGAAGGTTGAGCGAAGGTAAGAAGGTAATCATACTGGCTGTTTGACTGGGTGCATACATGGGGTACGGTTAATTATTAATTTGGAGACAAAATGAAATACTTGTATTTACAGACTTAAATCCAGATGAAAAAACTGAGATTTGCCAACACATGCTATAAAATATATTATATAATGTCTTCTTGTGTTTAAGGTGCTCAAACATGAAGTGAATGCTTGTTGTGTGTGAACATTCCTTGTGAATATTATTATAATCAGGTGAGTTCATGTTAATATTTGTTAAGGTTGATATGAAGTTCATTTGCTCACAAAGAAGGACAGTGTCTGCTTTGCAGTCATCTTTTCTGAACATTAAGTTAGAAATAGAAGCATTACATATTAACATTAACATTACTATACATAAGGATATACATAAATATATACATCAACATAAATACATAAATATATACATAAATATACTATACATAAATATACTATACAGAAATATATACAAAAATACATACCCTATATACTATATATAAAAATACTATACATAATATACATACATATCTACATACCTACATATATACATACATATATACATACATACATACATACATACATACATACATACATACATACATACATACATACCCTACAATAAATACCCTACAATACATACCCTACAATAAATACCCTACAATAAATACCCTACAATAAATACCCTACAATACATACCCTACGATACATACCCTACAACGCATACCCTATAATACATACCATACAATACATACCCTACAATAAATATTTTACAATAAATACCCTACAATACATACCCTACAATAAATACCCTACAATAAATACCCTACAATAAATACCCTACAATACATACCCTACAACACATACCCTACATAACATACCCTACAATACATACCCTACAATACATACCCTACAATAAATACCATACAATACATGCACTACAATAAATACCCTACTAAACATACTATGCAATACAATATTTCTAAAGAAAGTAAAGGTGGGAGGTCGGATCTTTCCCCCTGGCAATCGACCGCCCAGCGCCCACCCTGCCGCCCCCCTGAAAGCCGAAGGTTGATAGTTTCAGTGTGAAGTTTGAAAAAAAAAGTTGCCTTCAAAAATTTAATCAATCCTGGAAAATTTAAACCCAATCTGTAATAAAAATACATCAAACTGTAGCTAAGAAAGCAGCGAATCCGATAAATATATTCACATTTCTTAACAGTGCTGTTTTGAATTTTAAGCGAGTATTTGGTGCGGCCCAAGACAAAAGCCGTGAAAAAATTTACTCATCAGCCAACTTTAAAAACACAAAAATTCCCCTAACTTGGTCAAACTTTGTCCATTTTAACTCAAATTACACCAACATGAAGCTGACACCTTGGCGAATAAGTATCGAAAGTAATTGGGTGCATTTGAAATGCTTTTCGCAATTTTAGTTGTACATTTTTGAAGTCCAAAACATGATTTTGTTGATCAAAAATAGCCCTGAAATCAAACCCGTGAAAGAAATAGCATTTAAAACACGATTCACCAACTTTCAAATTAAGTTAACGTGGCCAATTTTTGTCCTACACACCCCACGAAAATATCAACATGAAGCTAATAGCTTGGCCAACATTTATCGAAGGTATTTGGGTGAAAAAAACAAAGTTTTGGCAGCTTAAAAATTAATTTTCGCAAATGCAAAACACACGCGTGTTGCTTGAAAATTTCGTGCTTTTCAGCAAAATCCAAACTCGGCTAGAACTGTCCAAAAACCGAGGAAAATCAAGAAAACAAAAAAACAAAGCCATATAACTTTAGTTCCTGTGTAAATAAACAGTTATCGAATATTTAAATGGAGAAAATCGGCCCAGAACGACCCGAGTAAATCAAAATTGTCTTCGTGTTTTGGTTAGGCCCTCGAGCCGAAAGGAAAACGTGAGGTTAAACAAAACAAAACTCGTGCTATTTTCAGCTAAAAACAATAGAATAAAGGAAACACGTTGAAATAATTGTCCACCAATTGTCTCCACAGGTCTTGACAACAATTGACAGGTCTTTACAATTGATTTCCGACACGTATTCGTGCTTAAACCCGAGCAACTTGCCGCCCGTTCAACCGAAAAAACACGTGCTTCTCCCTGCTCGTTTTGCATCTCATTATCTCCATCCGGGGAACTTTCTAGAAAGTCGGAGCACAAAATGGGGCATAACTCCGGAACCGCTGGGGTTAGAAATTAGCCAGATAGTACACTGTCATCAGCACAATGCAGCGATCATTTCTATACGGATTTGCACCCTTATTGACCACCCAAAAAAAAGCCTTTGTGTTCATAACGAAATTCCTTTGATCCCATTGTTCGGTTGAACGTCGATTGTTCACCAAACAATAGCCCATTGTTTAGAGTCGGCGGGTCACGTGTGGAACAATCTTATTATATAAGAGACTAGCCCGGGAGCCCGGTCGCTATGCTCCCTCCCCGGAGCTCCTCAAGCAACAAAAGTTTCATGTGGTTGGCGCGCTTCGCGCGCTGCATTCGCTCCCGCTCATGCCCATGCATATATACATACATACATACATACCTACCTACACACATAGATACATACATACATACATACATACCTACATGGGCCGGTTCGGTCGCTTCGCTCCCTCCCCGGAGTACGTCGAGTAGACAAAGCTTAATCTGCTTGGCGCGCTTCGCGCGCTGCATTCGCTCCCGCTCATGCCCATACATACATACATACCCTACAATACATACCCTACAATACATACCCTACAATAAATACCCTACAATAAATACCCTACAATACATACCCTACAATACATACCCTACAATACATACCCTACAATACATACCCTACAATACATACCCTACAATACATAGCCTACAATACGTACCCTACATACATACCCTACATAACATACCCTACACTACATACCCTACAATACATACCCTACAATACATACCCTACAATACATACCCTACACAACATACCCTACATACATACCCTACAATACATACCCTACAATACATACCCTACGATACATACCGTACAATGCATACCCTACAATAAATACCCTGCAATACATACCCTACACAACATACCCTACATACATACCCTACCATACATACCCTACAATACATACCCTACGATACATACCCTACAATGCATACCCTACAATAAATACCTTACAATAAATACCCTACAATACATATCCTAAAATACATAACCTACAATAAATACCCTACAAAATATACCCTACAATACATACCCTACAACACATACCCTACATAACATACCCTACAATACATACCCTACAATAAATACCCTACAATAAATACCCTACAATACATACCCTACAAAACATGCCTACAATACATACCATACAATAAATACCCTACAATGCATATCCTACAATACATACCCTACAATAAATACCCTACAATACATACCCTACAACACATACCCTACATAACATACCCTACAATACATACCCTACAATAAATACCCTACAATAAATACCCTACAATACATACCCTACAATACATACCCTATAATACATACCCTACAATACATACCCTACAATACATAGTCTACAATACATACCCTACATACATACCCTACATAACATATCCTACACTACATACCCTACAATACATACCCTACAATACATACCCTACAATACATACCCTACACAACATACCCTACATACATACCCTACAATACATACCCTACAATACATACCCTACGATACATACCCTACAATGCATACCCTACCATAAATACCTTACAATACAAACCCTACAATACATACCCTACACAGCATACCCTACAATACATACCCTACAATACATACCCTACAATAAATACCTTACAATACATACCCTACAACAATTACCCTACAAAAAATACCATACAATACATACCCTACATAACATACCCTACATACATACCCTACAATACATACCCTACAACATACCCTACAATACATACCTTACAATACATACCCTACTATACATAGCGTACAATACATACCCCACAATACATACCCTACAATAAATACCATACAATACATACCCTACAATAAATACCCTACAATACATACCCTACAATACATACCCTACAATACATACTACGACGCAACATTTCTAAAGAAAGTAAAGGTGGGAGGTCGGATCTTCCCCCCTGGCAATCGACCGCCCAGCGCCCACCCTGCCGGCCCCCTGAAAGCAGAAGGCTGATAGCTTCAGTGTGAAGTTTTAAAAAAAAAGTTGCCTTCAAAAATTTAATCAATCCTGGAAAATTTAAATTCAATCTCTAATAAAAATTATATCAAACTGTAGCTAAGAAAACAGCGAATCCGATAAAAATATTCACATTTCTTAACAGCGTTGTTTTGAATTTTAAGCGAGTATTTAGTGCAGCCCAAACAAAAGCCCGTGAAAAATTTATTCATCAGCCAACTTTAAAAACACAAAAATTCCCCTAACTTGGTCAAACTTTGTCCATGTTAACTCAAATTACACCAACATGAAGCTGATACCTTGGCGAACAAGTATCGAAAGTAATTGGGTGCATTTGAAATGCTTTTCGCAATTTTAGTTCTCCATTTTTGAAGTCCAAGACATGATTTTGTTGATCAAAAATTGCCCTGATATCAAACCCATGAAAAAAAATAGCATTTAAAACACGATTCACCAACTTTCAAATTAAATTAACGTGGCCAATTTTTGTCCTACACACCCCACGAAAATATCAACATGAAGCTAATGGCTTGGCGAACATTTATCGAAAGTATTTGGGCGAAGAAAACAAAGTTTTGGCAGGTTAAAAAATAATTTTCGGAAATGCAAAACACACGCATGTTGCTTGAAAATTTCGTATTTTCCAGCAAAACCCAAACTCCGCTAAAACTGTCCAAAAACAGAGGAAAATCGACAAAAGAAAAAAAACAAAGCCAGATAATTTTAGTTCTGGTGTAAATAAACAGTTATCGAAGATTTAAATGGACAAAATCGGCCCAGAACGACGCGAGAAAATCAAAATTGTCCTCGTGTTTTGGTTAGGCCCTCGAGCCGAAAGAAAAACGTGAGGTTAAACAAAACAATGCTTGGGCTATTTCCACTCAAAAACAATGAAATAAAGGAAATACCTTGAAATAATTGTCCACCAATTGCCTGCAGAGGTCTTGACAACAATTGACACGTCTTTACAATTGATTTCCGGCACGTATTCGTGGTTAAAGCCGAGCAACTTGCCGCCCGTTCAACTAAAAAAACACGTGCTTCTCCCTGCTCATTCTGCATCTCATTAACTCGGTCCTTGGAACTTTCTAGAAGGTCGGAACACAAAATGGGCCATAACTCCCGAACCGTTTGGAGTAGAAATTAGCCACATACTCTACGTTGATCAGCGCAATGCAGCAATCATTTTGATACCAATTTGCACCCTTATTGACCCCGAGGAAAAAAGCCTTTTTGATCACAACGAAATTCCTTTGATCCCATTGTACGGGTGAACGTCGATTGTTTACCAAACAATAGCTTATTGTTCACAGTCGGCTGGTCACGTGTGATCACATTTTATTATATATAGACTAGCCGGGGGCCCGGTCGCTTCGCTCCCTCCCCGGCGCCCCCCAAGCAACAAAAGCTTAATGTGGTTGGCGCGCTTCGCGCGCTGCATTCGCTCCCGCTCATGCCCATACATACATACATACATACATACATACATACATACATGAGCCAGGTTCGGTCGCTTCGCTCCCTCCCCGGAGCCCCCCAAGCAACAAAAGCTTAATGTGGTTGGCGCGCTTCGCGCGCTGCATTCGCTCCCGCTCATGCCCATACATACATACATACATACATACATACATACATACGTACATACATACATACATACATACATACATACATACATACATACATACATACCCTACAATACATTCCCTACAATACATACCCTACATAACATACCCTACAATACATACCGTACAATACATACCCTACAATACATACCCTACAATACATACCCTACAATACATACCCTAGACTACATACCCTAAAATACATACCCTACAATACATACCCTACATACATACCCTACAATACATACCCTACAATACATACCCTACAATACAAACCCTACAATACATACCCTACAATACATACCCTACAATACATACCCTACAATAAATACCCTACAATACATACCCTACAATACATACCCTACATAATACCCTACAATACATACCCTACAATACAACCCTACAATACATACCCTACAATACATACCCTACAATAAATACCATACAATACATACCCTACAATAATACCCTACAATACATACCCTACAACACATTCCCTACATAACATACCCTACAATACATACCCTACATACATACCTCAAAATACATAACCTACAATGCATACCTTACAATACATACCCTACAATACATACCCTACAATACATACCCTACAATACATACCCTTCAATACATACCCTACAATACATACCCTACAATACATACCCTTAAATACATACCCTAAAATACATACCCTACAATACATACCCTACAATGCATACCCTACCATACATACCCTACCATACATACCCTACAATACATACCCTACAATACAAACCCTACAATACTTACCCTACAATACATACCCTAAAATACATACCATACAATACATATACCATACAATACATACCCTACAAAAATACCCTACAATACATACCTTTCAATACATACCCTACATAACATACCCTACAATACATGGCCTACAATGCATACCCTACTACATACCCTACCATACATACCATACAATACATACCCTACAATAAATACCCTACAATACATACCCTACAATACATATTATGACCCAACATTTCTAAAGAAAGTAAAGGTGGGAGGTCGGATCTTCCCCCCTGGCAATCGACCGCCCAGCGCTCACCCTGCCGCCCCCCTGAAAGCCGAAGGTTGATAGCTTCAGTGTGAAGTTTGAAAAAAAAAGTTGCCTTCAAAAATTTAATCAATCCTGGAAAATTTAAACTCAATCTCTAATAAAAATTATATCAAACTGTAGCTAAGAAAACAACGAATCCGATAAAAATATTCACATTTCTTAACAGTGTTGTTTTGAATTTTAAGCGAGTATTTAGTGCAGCCCAAGACAAAAGCCGTGAAAAAATTTATTCATCAGCCAACTTTAAAAACACAAAAATTCCCCTAACTTGGTCAAACTCTGTCCATTTTAACTCAAATTACACCAACATGAAGCTGATACCTTGGCGAATATGTATCGAAAGTAATTGGGTGCATTTGAAATGCTTTTCGCAATCTTAGTTGTACATTTTTGAAATCCAAACATGATTTTGTTGATGAAAAATAGCCGTGAAATCAAACCCGTGAAAAAATAGCATTTAAAACACGATTCAACCAACTTTCAAATTAAATAACGTGGCCAATTTTTGTCCTACACACCCACGAAAATATCAACATGAAGCTAATAGCTTGGCGAACATTTATCGAAAGTATTTGGGTGAAAAAAACAAGTTTTGGCAGGTAAAAATTAATTTTCGCAAATGCAAAACAACCGCGTGTTGCTTGAAAATTTCGTGTTTTCCAGCAAAACCCAAACTCGGCCAAAACTGTCCAAAAACAGAGGAAAATCAACAAACAAAAAAACAAAGCCATATAACTTTAGTTCTGTGTAAATAAACAGTTATCGGAAAGTTTAAATGGAGAAAATCGGCCCAGAACGACCCAAGAAATCAAAATTGTTTCGTGTTTTGTTAGGCCCTCGAGCCGAAAGAAAACGTGAGGTTAAACAAACAAAACTCGTGCTATTTAAAGCCAAAAATTAATAAAGGAAATACCTTGAAATAATTGTCCACCATTGTCTCCACAGGTCTGACAACAATTGACACGTCTTTACATTGATTTCCGGCAGGTATTCACGTTAAACCGAGCAACTTGCCGCCCGTTCAACTAAAAAAACACGTGCTTCTCCTGCTCGTTTTGCATCTCATTAACTCCGCCTCGGACTTTCTAGAAAGTCGGAACACAAAATGGGCCATAACTCCCGAACCGTTTGGAGTAGAATTAGCCACATACTTTACTGTGATCAGCGCAATGCAGCGATCATTTTGATACCATTTGCACCCTATTCCCAAAAAAAGCTTTATGGATACAACGAAATTCCTTTGATCCATTGTTTTTCGAACGTCGATTGTTCAAAAACAATAGCATTGTTCAGTCGGCGGGTCACGTGTCGAGTAGATTATATAATAGAGACTAGCCGGGGCGCTCGCTACGCTCGCTTCCCGGAGTCCCTCAAGTAAAAAGTTTAATGTGGTTGGCGCACTTCGTGCGCTGCATTCGCTACGCTCATGCCCTTTCCCACCCACGTACAGTGGTTTGGCTCTCCCTCGCTCCCCTGTCTATCTATTGTCACGATTGTAGTGTTTAACATGCATGGAATTAGTTTAGCGATCAGCCTCGTTTTCATTTGAAAATCCTCGTTTTCATCAGTTAAGCCTCGTACTGATGGTATAATAGATAAGATGCAAGATGAAAGTTTGTTATGTTGTAGGGACAACAACAATTAGCTGCTATTAGTTGAGTGCATGTATTGACACTTGGCTGTGGTACTTTGTCAACCTAATACAAACAGTAAAGGAACATCTATGATGAGCATCCAGAATTTAAATTAATGTTGACTTACAGAGGTATGGTTTTGTTTCCATGATAAGATGATACTGATGCATTGGACTTTGACAAATCAATAGGTATGAAGTCTCCAATACTTGCATTTGTACAATGATGTACATCAGTAGATCTACAAAGTGAAAGAGACAAATTATATGTATTTAACATGTTGGTTTATTACTATCGATGGTAAAAAATAATTGGATTTGATAAGATAGCCTTGGGAGCTGAATAAGTTGATAGCGAAAAATTGCTCTTTCATAATTAGGGAGTTTGTTTAACTGGAATAACAATTGGGACTTCTTCACTGTATTGTAACGTATTATTTAGAATATATTAAAAGCCCTGATAGCAAAAGTAAGTTTGACTCAAGTAACAATAGTTTCCTTCCTTAATATTAATGTTAAATAAAGAGAGAATCTGTGGAGTTTAATTTTCCTTTCATGTTGATTCAATGTATCTCAATATAAAAGAAATAAAGAAATCAATATTGTTCAGTATGACATTACAGACAAACAGATCATGTAATGCATTTGCCACGAAAAAGCTTTATTAAATTAAATCAAGTAAGTACAAAGATATCTACAGCTGGGATTGGCTTTACATTAGTTTGAATCATATAGAACATAAGGATAAGCACCTGTTACCGTGGATAACCAAAGCAAAAGTACTTCATAATCATCATCAATGGGATGGGAATGCATGGTGAAGGAGTTTCATAGGAGTATTGGGCTTGGCTGTTGGTAAGGCAAGAAGGCAGCCACAAAGTGAAAAGAAGCGACTGCAACATGTGGCTATAGCATTAAACACTCTTTGTGAAAACATTAAATATAAAAGCTATGAAACATAAGCGGAGTTGTCATTTTGGCCTCAAGAAAGTATATGTAATGAGGTGATACTTTATTGGTTTTACTATTAAATAGAGATAGATAGATAATAGATAGAGTGAAATACAATTGGCCTAAGAAACATGTAGTTTAAATGTCAACTTGAATGGGGTGAAGTAAAGTAAATTCTACTTACCCCTCAGCGATGGCAAAAAATGTTTCTATCAGGTTTATTTGTCTTATTTCAGCATCAAGTTCCGTTGCGATCCAAGATTTTGGAATTATGTTATGCTTATGCTGTTCTAATATGAAATATTAGGACAGCATAAGCACGAGATGAAAAATTGCTACGTGACGAAACATAGCATAAATCAAATCATACAACGAATTCTATTGTTATGCAGCCTCGTTTTGACGTAATTATCTGATTGAGCTGGATTGGCTAACAATCAACCCAACCTCAACTGAACAAAGAACATGCTGTTAGTGTGTCCTTCCTCTCATCTTTGTTGTTCCTGAGAGGGTCAATGGCGATGGTAAGTAGGTTTTGCAAAGCGTATTATATCATTGCGATCTTTCAAGATACATCTTGAAAATAAACGTGTAGCATTTCTGTGAAGGCTTTGATTCATTTTACCAGCGTATAAGACTTTAGGAAATATAGTATTTGACAAAATCCCTTGAGAATAGGCCACATGTAAGAAAAACGGATGCTAGAGATGTGATACATTGTCTGTATTTGAAGATGATATAAGATTCTGTTCTTTTTACATTTTATTACATGTACTATTCGTGCATTTTAGGTGGTGCATAACTTGTGTAGCCCCATGTTAATGGAGGCAATTTTTGACTGTTCTTCAGGTAAGTATTGAATTATAGGAGATCATTACGTTTCCGAAAGGCCATCTAGTTCATTTATAAAGACGGGTTTTTGAAATACATTTGTTGCAAATTTTTAGGGTTTGTGTCACAGCATATGAAAGAAGAGTTTAAAGGTACTGTTGGTGGCAAACATTTGTTGGCGAAATGCATGGTTTTTCAAAGGTAATAGTGTTGTTATAATTTTCCACAATATTATTATTATTCACTGTTATCAGGATGATGGACAATTTTACAATGAAATAAAACAAACAAATAACATTGAGAGAAAACCAACAAAAGACAAACATTAACACCAACAAAAGACAAACATTAACACTACAATTATTTTTTGTCTCTGCCCCTGACCAAGGACAAAATTTCTTTTGTGGGCACATCTGCCCACATGCACCTCGTGTGCTCTTCAACTTTATTTTCTTTATTTTTTTTTCTGGTTTTTTATATTTTTTGAATCTTTTTTTGCTATAATTTTTATTTTTAGTTCTTCAGATTTCCTGTAGAGAAAAAGACATTGTTACAGAAGGAGTTGAAAGTAAGCAATGTGTTATACACACAGATGAGATGGAAATATTGCATTGCAACTTACGCTATTTCATCCTTTGTTAAATGCCCATCTTGGGTGCTGACAAAATGAAATTTGGTGCCTCTTTTAATGGCACTGAACTTGAAGGCACATTGCCTTTTTAGTGACGCAATGTCAGTAAAATTGATTAGCTAGGATTAATATGAGAACAATATATTAAAAACAGTGACTTGCATAGGATACAATTGTTTTTCCTTGTAAGCAGTTTCATAATCTATGCATAACATTTATTTACATTTATCAATATATGGATGAAAGTATTTGTCAATGTTACCTTAGTTTCCTCACCACAGTAAACCACTGTGGGTTCCTTTGGTACTTCAGGTGCTGCAGGCTCAACTGCTGCAGGCCCAACTGCTGCAGGCTCAACTGCTGCAGGCTCATCATTGATGGCAAGTTCATTTTCACTATCCATGTTTACACTATATATAAATATATTGTCATTCAATGAAAGGTGAGTTAAAAGGGTATCGGTTGTTTGAATTTGCCACTACAGTTCTGTTGATGTTACAATAATATATACTTTTAATGTATTAATATGACACACTTTCATTTTCTGCAGATAATGAATAATAATTATCTTTGTTACAATGAAGAGGAGAGACTAAAGGCAGGCAGAAAACGCAGAACTGAATACATGAACTTACGGTAGCAGTAGTCACAAAATTTATCTAGTTCAAGTGAACCTGTTAAGGATAAAATTGTTATTGTGATAATATCCAGTGCAATGGCAATTGTGACATAAAATATAGCACTTTGAGCTTTTTTAAAGCTGTTTAGTTATAAATAGCCTGTATTTTCATGTGAAAGTAAAAGCAACGTTAAAAATACATGTACTTACGTAAATTGTTGTTTTTCTTGTGGTGGGTTGAAAAAAATTTTTACGCACGCTATGTCCTCTATGACGCAAGAAAAATTTTAATTTTCGCGCCGCTATTGTTGTTGCTAGGACGCCAAAATTCCCGTGAAAATCTGATGATAATAGTATTAGCTCCAGGACATTACGTGGTGTTGCATTGATGGTATTGTGATTGTAGTTTTCAAGAGCAACAAAACTTTGAATTATGCGATAACTATTAGAATTACAAATTACAATTGCGATGAGAATACACGCTTCTTTTTATAAGGGACCTAGCTGCTGAGGGCCTAATTGTTTAAGTTCGTTATTTTGAGATCTCTTTGACCACTTTGTAGTTCTAAAAGTTGTTTAATTTGAAGTTGGCATTTGGTGGACATAATTAGTAGAGACGCAAGAAAAGCATTCAAATTCATTTTTTGCTATGTGAAAAGATAAGAGGTTAACACATGAAGAAGCTTCAAATAATGTAAAAGTACTGAAAATCAATGGAACCGGCTTCCTAATTTTGAATAGTGCGGAATATTGATATACTAAAAATTAAAAGATGCCTTAGTGATTTGGTCTGTAGTAGTAAACGTTCCTTAAGTTTTCTACCTTATGCATGTAGGTTCCTTATAAAAAAGTAAAAAAGCTCTTTATGATATAAGACACATTGTAAGATGGTAGTACAGTTCATGTAATACAGTGTCTACATACTGGAAATGTAAGCAAGTGTCAATGATATATACAATTGGAATGTTGTTGATTAAAAAAAAACAGAAATACTTTGTCAAGGACTTCCACAGTGAATGAAAGAGGAGACACCATACACTATGAGGTTCTGGTTAAAAAGATATCTACAATGGGAAACTTATCATGCAAGACTCTCAATATTCAAGTAAGATAACAAAGACATATTTATGCACATATAGATTATTAAAATGCATTAATAATGTTTGCTTTTGTGGTAAGAGCCATCTTAGCTTGTTTTGTCCAGTGTATTGGAGGATTCTATCAGTTATTGATACAATGTATGCTTCCCACTAAATGAGAAAATCTTGTGATGTAATGGTTGTGAAATCATTGCCGTCTGTGACTGGCACACTGAGTTTATGACACACATCTGCCTGATAAGGAACATGATTAAGTGACAATGTGGAAGAATTAAGTACCTACAGGTTTAGAATACTGTAAGTGATTTTAAGAAAACATTTAATGGTAGTCAATGTGAAATATTATTCAGCCTTTATTTATTCAGTCTGCTTTTCAAGCACGGTGCATTAATTGATTCATATGGAACAGAGAGCATCATACCTTGCATCAACCTGACATAATTTGAAGAGAACACTTTGAACCATTCATTGAATTTTCCATTGCCTTTGACTAAATGAATGTGTACAAAAAATAGGGAAAAAGCATTAATGAGTGTGGTAGACAAAAGAGATATGCAATGCATGTGCAATGAGGAAGGTTGTAAGTAAGTAAAGTGTCCAACTTGACTTTCACTGGTTTCCTTCATGTACATCACAACAATTAAACATTAAACATCTTGGATAAACACAAAGTTGAGAGCAGGTTCATGGGGATATCAGTGGGCTTTTGCTTGTAAAACAAGAAGGCAGCCACAAAGTCAATAAATTGGTTAGGAACTATATTCACGGAAATAAAAACCCCAGGAAGATGTTGGTAGAGCAATGCACACTTCTTCTTTCTCAAAACAAAGTAGTGAAAAAACATTGGAAAATTTCCAGATTTTTGGCCTAACAAAGTATATGTAAACCGTGAGTAAAGTAGAAAAATGGCCTGATTTCCATTCAACATATCAAATTCATAGCAGCGTAGTTGTCTCCTTTAAGTCAATAGGGGTATACATGAGCTTTATTTTCTCTCATTTCAGTATGAAATTCGCTTATATCTAAATATCCATTGTTTGATTGTCCAAAATGAAAATGAACCTGACTTACCTTTGGTGAAGAGCAAGGTAGTTGTTTCCTTTGATCCAGGAAGGCTTTATGAGGTATAATTTCATTGAGTTGAGCAACAAAATCCGACTCGATGCCATTTGTTGGCAGACAGAAACTTTGACCCGACAGGCAACAATAGTGCGATGATGAGACATAACATAGATGAAAATCATACATAGACAGCACAAAGGCGTTTGAAATGGGAGACAGAAGTCTCGCCTCGTTTCAATGATATTAGGAGAAATGCATCTAATTAAAAACGAAGTCGATAAATTTTGTTATGATATTACTGAATTGAGATTTACATGGGTCAAATACAGAAATATATGAATAGTGAAACTGTAACGATAGATAAAATTACAGTCCTGGCAATCTTCTATTGAAAACGTAAATCGCTAATTTAAAAACCTTATTATTAATGCGGAAGATCTGAAAGATATACAATACAGTACAAAAAACATGTTTTGAAAGGACGTGGATAGATATTTGTATTGTATGCGAAGTACGAATGCGAAGGGTTGAGTCATGATATAGTCTACTATTAAAATTGGTGAATGGTCAATATCCATAAAAATTGATACATACAATCCGTAGTTCAGGTTGCAAAATTGATTGGTTAAGCGACGTCTTTAGCAAAATGACAGTACCTCAATTTGGATTCTTCAATAGCACTTCACTCTCAGCAAGCATACATCTCTGCCACGGCGTGAATGTATTCTTTCAATAACCGCGTTCGTTTGTTTTGAGGATTACGTTTGTACATAGCAAAAAAAAGAATAAGATTGCCGTTACATTAGTTAAAAGCTCGAACACCAGCGTCAAGGAGTAACCTTTGTTCGAGTTTTCCTTGTTGGTGAAAAGTGCAATTGAAATTTGGAAATATATAACAGTAAACACAAAGGGGCCTCTATAGATTTTAGATCAAGTGTTCATGTATTAAAAGGAGAGGGGGGGATGTTATTGATAGTGCGATGTTTTGCAAAAAGTAACTATCCTTAAGGGACAACTTGCAGTTTTCACAGAGTAAGGAAATCCACTTTCCCATAGGCAATATCGGAGAAAATGGCAACGCATAACTCTTAATAATCGGGCGCTACGCAGGATTCAGGACTGTGCCGACTGCTGTGTGTGGTGCAGTCACCCCTGGACATGTGGAGGGTGTAATGTCCAGTTGGTCTCCGCAGATCAGTGTTATCTAGAATGAATGCATTCTAGAAAGGTGCCAGTAACGGCTGTACATCACACTTATGTGCGACGTGATCTGCGTTGACACACAATACCCGTACCCTTGAATGTGTGTATGTGCGTTTTGGTAGGCAGCCCTCTGTAGAGCAACTGTGCAGATGGTCGCTCTAGGATGAAGCTTTACAGGACTTCTTGGAAAACAATGTTCTTTGTTTTCCTGTGTGTTTCCTCTGGGAGGAATACTTTAGCCCGTTAAATGATGTTGCTCTTGACATGGCCACATATAACTGACCATGTGTGAACACGGGCTCAGGTAAGTACAAACCAACATACCTCAGGGATTGCCCCTGTGCCTTGTTGATTGTCAAGCAGTATGCAAGTCTGACTGGAAACTGTCGGCGTTTCATTTTGAACGGCATTTCCGTGTCCTGAGTGGAGACTGTGATCTTGGGAATCATGACCCGTTGTCCTCTGTGCTCCTTCGTAATGATCTCTGCCGTAATCACGTGACGTCGGAGATGCCGAACTATGAGTCTTGTTCCGTTGCAAAGACCTTTCTTTGGATTGAGATTCCGCAGAAGAATGATCGTTGCACCAACCTAATGCAATGAATATTATTGTGATTAATGACGGCTTTTTTATGGTGCACTACCTTTGCAATAATAATTTAATGTTAATAGGATGAAATATTGTACTCTTCCTACCTTGAGTTTAAGTCTGTGCAACGGCATTCCATTCGGAGTGAGTTGGTTGAGAAATTCAATGGGGTAGGCCTCTTCCTCATCTGGATCGTCTGTGACAACACTGTCTGTGCTGTAGTAAGTTCTTTCGGCTGTTTGAAGTCTGTCCAGAATTAAGTCGTTTACTTGATGCGATAAGTCATTCTTTGGAGTCAGACAACAGCGTTCAGACATTGTTACAGGATCCATCATTAGGTGTGAATCTGGTGTGTTCGGCCTGGGAAAAATAAAGTTCAGCATGTCTTCTTTAGACGAAGTGCATATCTGTTGTGGCAGAATTACGTTGTCCAGTGCATCGTGTGCTTCTTGCTTGTTGCCAAGTCTGAGAAGCCATTCTGAGAATTCACGGTATGAATCATCTTGAACGGCTCTCATGTTGGTGTGTAAACGATGCTGCTGAAACTTTGTCCATAGATCAATGATCTGGTGTGATTTTAGAGTCTCTGCTACAATTCTTTCCCTTCCTGCTTTCGTGACGACAGGTAGAACCTGTCTGAAGTCACCACCAAGTAGCATGAACTTGCCACCAAATGGTCTGTCGACATGTGTAATGTCTCGAAGCAGTCGGTCGACTGCTTGTAATGCAAGTGCGGGAATCATGGAAGCTTCATCCCATAGGAATAGGGTAGTTTCACGCAATACCTGTGCTCTCCTGCTCTGTCTCTTGACATTACACGTTGATTCAGCTTGAAGTGGTATAGGAATTTGAAAGGTAGAATGTGAAGTTCTACCATTTATGAGTAGTGTTGCAGCAATTCCTGACCGCGCCATGCACTTAACTTTATGTCCATTGGCTTGCAGATTGTGAACCAACGTGTTGTAAAGGAAAGTTTTCCCGGTTCCAGCCGGCCGTCAACAAAGTGACAGTTCTGTTCGGATTGCGCGTTGATAGCATCAGTGATTCCCGTGTATATGGCTCGCTGTTCTGGGTTCAATGCGGCCAGCATTCGTTCTCCTTCCTCTCTGGCATTGCCAACATCCATGTCATCTTCCTCTGTAATAATAATTGAAATATATTGCAATAAAATTGGAAAGAAAGCTAGGAGAATCAATGTGCAAAAATACGTAAATGCCCTTGTCTGCACGATGTTAGGATACATTATCATATTCTTACTAAAACAGTACATAGTTCAAAATAACACATATAGTACCTTGTTAGGAATGACATAGTCGGCTGGAAGTTGAGGAAGGTCGCATAATTAGTGATCGATTGACCATGTACTTTCAAATTTTCGTCAATGTCATGTAGACATTGATACATGTGTCGGTCTTCAAAAGCTATGGCCATATCTGGATGATTGACTTGATCACGTCGTACAAAGTCTTCACTCAATGCTTCTTTGAACATGTTGAAGAGTGCTGCGATATCTGAAGGTGTTTGAAAAAGGAGTAATGTTGCAAACAACTGTCTCAGTTGTACTGGCATGTTGAAAATGACTGCCTCCTCCAAACAGCGTATGATTTCAGCATCATCTTGCAACAGACCTAGAGCTAAAGCAGGGTCTTTGAAGGAATTGCATAGGTTTCCTTCTATCGTGCGAAGATCTTCAAACGACGTGGCACCCCGTTTATGGAGAAGCAATAGTCTCAGTGCGAACCTTTGCTCACATGGTCGTGGGTGAACTTGATATATTCTGCCATGACAGGCAGTGTTCTCCGCTGTCTTGCTTTCCATGTTTTGGTGCGCTCGTTGAAAACATATTGTTCAGGAATCTCGTGATAGAGATATTGGCGTGCAGCCGGGTCTTGTGCATTCAATTCAAACCAAGACGTCAGTGTGGTTTTTTCATTGATGTTCTGTAATTGTTCACACGCCATTATCCTGAAAGTATACGGTCTGCTGATCAGGTAGATGAACATGCAGACGTTTGATAGTGTGACTTTTCTCGTGCATGGCAAATTGGAATATTCTATGAACAGCTTCATGAGGTCCAATATACCGGGCGTTGATGTATTGGCGTACTTCATGTGCTCAATATCTTGAGGTACTTGTTGCTGCTGTCCTTGAAGAATTTCCACGTGTGCCATATCTTGTCCTTTATGAATATATTTGAAAATATATTTCACGGACTTCACAGTGCTACATATTTCCAGATTAATGTGACACTGATACTTGAGTAGAAGATGGCGATTATGTGGCACAACCCATGTATCATCTAGAAGTCGATCTTCCAGATTAACTGGGTGACGACAGCGTCGTCTGTAGAGTGGATAACCATTCGCATTGACCTGTGTTTCGGCAGTGCAATCTTTCGGAAATCGTTTCTTGCATTTGTTATTCTCCATGCAAACGCACACGGGGTTTATATCACCGCATGGTCCATGTGTCATGTGCTTCAGTACTAACTTGTGATATCTTGCATCCTGTGGGTCCGGAATTTCAGCTGATATGAGTCGATCTACCTGTAGGTTTGGAGGAAAAAAATCACATGTAAGTTCGACACATCAAAATGCACTGTGTTTTAACTAAGCAATACAACTGATGATAATATTTCATACTCAATAATAAATGTATAATTACTCTATCTTTTACTCTATAATAGATTATTGCTATAGATGTTACCTGTTCAGGTGTTCGTGGTCTATCAGCCTCAGAGAGGAACAGAATCTTGTGAGCGTGTGGTAGTCCTCTCTTCTGAAATTCGATGACATATACATGTGCAATAGTGTGTCCGAGAATGTGCTTGTGAAGGACATCTTCCAGTAGTTCTTGTAGTTTCTGTTGAAATACTCGTGTGACGATGTCAGGCCGGTCATTCGACTTCTGGTGTGGTAGAATGTTTTCTGAAATCTCCTTCCACTGGGATTGGCCGTCATGGTTAGGAAGATGTCAGGCTTGCCATACTTTCTTACGATGGTCATTGCATCTTGAAAGTTCTGGTACATATTTCGTTGACTGCCTGAAAAAGATGAGGGAAGTATGACAACACGACCGACATCAATGTGAAGGGGTTCGTTGGGATTGTTTGCCCTGGCCATTTGATTTTCGATTTCAGCCCTTCTGTTCAGGTGATCCATCAGGCCTCGATAACTGTCAGCACGTAATTGCCGTTGATTGTGTAAAATCCAGTTGAGCTTGTTTCCTTCTATTTTGGTGTATGCATCCACCAAATATTGTTGAAAGAGAAGTGTTGCCCTGTGGATGGTGGACAGTCGATTTCTGACTTGTATTCGGTACGAATAATATTCGGCGATTGTAAGTTTGGTACGGTGGTTACGATTAGCATTTTGCTGGCCTTGTCCTTCACGCTGTCCTTCATATAACTTTAGTTGGTGTGTAAATAAACAGTTATCGAAAGTTTAAATGGAGAAAATCGGCCCAGAACGACCCGAGAAAATCAAAATTGTCTTCGTGTTTTGGTTAGGCCCTCGGCTCAACACAAAAAACGTGAGGTTAAACAAAACAAAACTCGTGCTATTTTCAGCTAAAAACAATTGAATAAAGGAAATACCTTGAAATAATTGTCCACCAATTGTCTCCACAGGTCCTGAAAACAATTGACACGTCTTTACAATTGATTTCCGGCACGTATTCGTGGTTAAAGCCGAGCAACTTGCCGCCCGTTCAACTAAAAAAACACGTGCTTCTCCCTGCTCATTCTGCATCTCATTAACTCGGTCGTTGGAACTTTCTAGAAGGTCGGAACACAAAATGGGCCATAACTCCCGAACCGTTTGGAGTAGAAATTAGCCACATACTCTACGTTGATCAGCGCAATGCAGCGATCATTTTGATACCAATTTGCACCCTTATTGACCACCAGGAAAAAAGCCTTTTTGAGCACAACGAAATTCCTTTGATCCCATTGTTCGGGTGAACGTCGATTGTTCACCAAACAATAGCCCATTGTTCACAGTCGGCCGGTCACGTGTCATCACATTTTATTATATATAGACTAGCCGGGGGCACTCGCTACGCTCGCTTCCCGGAGCCCGTCAAGTACAAAAAGTTTAATGTGGTTGGCGCGCTTCGCGCGCTGCATTCGCTCCCGCTCATGCCCATACATACATACATACCTACATACCTACATACGTACATACATACATACCCTACATACATACATACATACATACATACATACATACATACATACATGAGCCGGGTTCGGTCGCTTCGCTCCCTCCCCGGAGCCCGTCAAGTAAACACAGCTTAATTTGGTTGGCGCGCTCCGCGCGCTGCATTCGCTGCCGCTCATGCCCATACATACATACATACATACATACATACATACCCTACAATACATACCCTACAATACATACCCTACAATACAAACCCTACAATACATACCCTACAATACACACCCTACAATAAATACCCTACAATACATACCCTACAATACATACCCTACAATACATAGCCTACCATACATACCCTACAATACATACCCTACAATACATACCCTACAATACATACCCTACAATACATACCCTACAATAAATACCTTACAATACATACCCTACAATAAATACCCTACAATACATACCCTACATAACATACCCTACAATACATACCCTACAATACACACCCTACAATACATACCCTACAATACATACCCTACAATAAATACCTACAATACATACCCTACAATAAATACCCTACAATACATACCCTACATACATACCCTACAATACATACCCTACATACATACCCTACAATACATACCCTACAATACATACCCTACAATAAATACCCTACAATACATACCCTACATACATACCCTACAATACATACCCTACAATACATACCCTACAATACATACCCTACAATACATACCCTACAATACATACCCTACAATACATACCCTACAATACATACCCTACAATACATACCCTACAATAAATACCTTACAATACATACCCTACAATACATACCCTACAATACATACCCTACAATACATACCCTACAATACATACCTACAATACATACCCTACAATACATACCCTACAATACATACCCTACAATAAATACCTTACAATACATACCCTACAATAAATACCCTACAATACATACCCTACAATACATACCCTACAATACATACCCTACAATACAAACCCTACAATACATACCCTACAATACATACCCTACAATAAATACCCTACAATAAATACCCTACAATACATACCCTACAATACATACCCTACAATACATACCCTACAACACATACCCTACATAACATACCCTACAATACATACCCTACAATACATACCCTACAATACATACCCTACAATAAATACCCTACATAACATACCCTACAATAAATACCCTACAATACATACCCTACAATACATACCCTACAATACATACCCTACAACACATACCCTACATAACCTACCCTACAATACATACCCTACAATACATACCCTACATAACATACCCTACAATAAATACCCTACATAACATACCCTACAATACATACCCTACAATACATACCCTACGATACATACCCTACCATACACACCCTACAATACATACCCTACAATACATACCCTACAATACATACCCTACAATAAATACCTTACAATACATACCCTACAATACATACCCTACAATACATACCCTACAATACATACCCTACAATACATACCCTACAATACATACCCTACAATACATACCCTACAATACATACCCTACAATAAATACCTTACAATACATACCCTACAATAAATACCCTACAATACATACCCTACAATACATACCCTACAATACATACCCTACAATACAAACCCTACAATACATACCCTACAATACATACCCTACAATAAATACCCTACAATAAATACCCTACAATACATACCCTACAATACATACCCTACAATACATACCCTACAACACATACCCTACATAACATACCCTACAATACATACCCTACAATACATACCCTACAATACATACCCTACAATAAATACCCTACATAACATACCCTACAATAAATACCCTACAATACATACCCTACAATACATACCCTACAATACATACCCTACAACACATACCCTACATAACCTACCCTACAATACATACCCTACAATACATACCCTACATAACATACCCTACAATAAATACCCTACATAACATACCCTACAATACATACCCTACAATACATACCCTACGATACATACCCTACCATACACACCCTACCATACTTCCCCCTGGCAAGCGACCACCCAGCGCCCACCCTGCCGCCCCCCTAAAAGCCCTTTCTTCTGAAAGTGAAAAAATGAATTCATCAACGTACTTTAAAAACACTAAAACTTTCAAATTCAATTAGCGTGGCCAATTTTTGTCCTACACACCCCACGAAAATATCAACATGAAGCTAATAGCTTGGCGAACATTTATCGAAAGTATTTGGGTGAAAAAAACAAAGTTTTGGCAGGTTAAAATTTATTTTTCGCGAATGCAAAACACACGCGTGTTGCTTGAAAATTTCGTGTTTTCCAGCAAAACCCAAACTCGGCCAAAACTGTCCAAAAACAGAGGAAAATCAACAAAACAAAAAAAACAAAGCCATATAACTTTAGTTCTTGTGTAAATAAACAGTTATCGAAAGTTTAAATGGAGAAAATCGGCCCAGAACGACCCGAGAAAATCAAAATTGTCTTCGTGTTTTTGTTAGGCCCTCGACTCAACACAAAAAACGTGAGGTTAAACAAAACAAAACTCGTGCTATTTAAATCCAAAAACAATTGAATAAAGGAAATACCTTGAAATAATTGTCCACCAATTGTCTCCACAGGTCTTGACAACAATTGACACGTCTTTACAATTAATTTCCGGCAGGTATTCACGTTTAAACTCGAGCAACTTGCCGCCCGTTCAACTAAAAAAACACGTGCTTCTCCCTGCTCGTTTTGCATCTCATTAACTCGGTCCTCGGAACTTTCTAGAAAGTCGGAACACAAAATGGGCCATAACTCCCGAACCGTTTGGAGTAGAATTTAGCGGAAAGCTTTACTGTCATCAGCACAATGCAGCGATCATTTCTATACCGATTTGCACCCTTATTTGCAGCCCAAAAAAAAGCCTTTATGGATACAACGAAATTCCTTTGATCCCATTGTTCGGTCGAACGTCGATTGTTCACCAAACAATAGCCCATTGTTCAGCGGCTCCGGGTCACGTGTCGACGTAGATTATATAATAGAGACTAGCCGGGGGCACTCGCTACGCTCGCTTCCCGGAGCCCGTCAAGAACAAAAAGTTTAATGTGGTTGGCGCGCTTCGCGCGCTGCATTCGCTCCCGCTCATGCCCATACATACATACATACATACATACATACATACCTACATACATACATACATACATACATACATACATACATACATACATACCCTACATACCCTACATACATACATACATACATACATACATACATACATACATACATACATGGGCCGGGTTCGGTCGCTTCGCTCCCTCCCCGGAGCCCGTCAAGTAGACAAAGCTTAATCTGGTTGGCGCGCTTCGCGCGCTGCATTCGCTGCCGCTCATGCCCATACATACATACATACCCTACAATACATACCCTACAATACATACCCTACGATACATACCCTACGATACATACCCTACGATACATACCCTACGATACATACCCTACGATACATACCCTACGATACATACCCTACAATACATACCCTACAATACATACCCTACAATAAATACCCTACAATAAATACCCTACAATACATACCCTACAATAAATACCCTACAATAAATACCCTACAATAAATACCTTACAATACATACCCTACAATACATACCCTACATAACATACCCTACAATAAATACCCTACGATACATACCCTACAATACATACCCTACAATAAATACCCTACAATAAATACCCTACAATACATACCCTACAATAAATACCCTACAATACATACCCTACAATACATACCCTACAATAAATACCCTACAATAAATACCCTACAATACATACCCTACAATAAATACCCTACAATAAATACCCTACAATAAATACCTTACAATACATACCCTACAATACATACCCTACATAACATACCCTACAATAAATACCCTACGATACATACCCTACGATACATACCCTACGATACATACCCTTCGATACATACCCTACGATACATACCCTACAATACATACCTTATAATACATACCCTACAATACAAACCCTACAATACAAACCCTACAATACATACCCTACAATACATACCCTACAATACATACCCTACAATACAAACCCTACTATTCATACCCTACAATACATACCTTACAATACATACCCTACACTACATAACCTACAATACATACCCTACAATACATACCCTACTATACATACCCTACAATGCATACCCTACAATACATACCCTACAATACATACCCTACAATACATACCCTACAATAAATACCCTACAATAAATACCCTACAATACATACCCTACATAACATACCCGACAATACATACCCTACAATACATACCCTACAATACATACTTTACAATACATACCCTACATAACATACCCTACAATACATACCCTACAATACATACCCTACAATACATACTATACGACGCAAAATTTCTAAAGAAAGTAAAGGTGGGAGCTCGAATCTTCCCCCCTGACAATCGACCGCCCTGCGCCCACCCTGCCGCCCCCCTGAAAGCCGAAGGTTGATAGCTTCAGTGTGAAGTTTGAAAAAAAAAGTTGCCTTCAAAAATTTAATCAATCTTGGAAAATTTAAACTCAATCTCTAATAAAATATATATCAAACTGTAGCTAAGGAAACAGCGAATCCGATAAATATATTCACATTTCTTAACAGTTTTGTTCTGAATTTTAAGCGAGTATTTAGTGCAGCCCAAGACAAAAGCCGTGAAAAAATTTATTCATCAGCCAACTTTAAAAACACAAAAATTCCCCTAACTTGGTCAAAATTTGTCCATTTGAACTCAAATTACACCAACATGAAGCTGATACCTTGGCGAATAAGTATCGAAAGTAATTGGGTGCATTTAAAATGCTTTTCCCAATTTTAGTTGTACATTTTTGAAGTCCAAGACATGATTTTGTTGATCAAAAATAGCCCTGAAATCAAACCCGTGAAAAAAATAGCAATTGAAACACGATTCACCAACTTTCAAATTAAATTAACGTGGCCAATTTTTGTCCTACAGAACCCCCGAAAATATCAAAATGAAGCTAATAGCTTGGCGAACATTAATCGAAAGTATTTGGGTGAAAAAAACAAAGTTTTGGCAGGCTAAAAATTAATTTTCGCAAATGCAAAACACACGCGTGTTGCTTGAAAATTTCGTGTTTTCCAGCAAAACCCAAACTCGGCCAAAACTGTCCAAAATTAGAGGAAAATCGACAAAAGAGAAAAAACAAAGCCATATAACTTTAGTTCTCGTGTAAATAAACAGTTATCGAAAGTTTAAATGGAGAAAATCGGCCCAGAACGACCCGAGAAAATCAAAATTGTCCTCGTGTTTTTGTTAGGCCCTCGGCTCAACACAAAAAACGTGAGGTTAAACAAAACAAAACTCGTGCTATTTAAAGCCAAAAACAATTGAATAAAGGAAATACCTTGAAATAATTGTCCACCAATTGTCTCCACAGGTCTTGACAACAATTGACACGTCTTTACAATTGATTTCCGGCAGGTATTTACGTTTAAACCCGAGCAACTTGCCGCCCGTTCAACTAAAAAAACACGTGCTTCTCCTTGCTCGTTTTGCATCTCATTAACTCCGTCCTCGGAACTTTCTAGAAAGTCGGAACACAAAATGGACCATAACTCCCGAACCGTTTGGAGTAGAAATTAGCGGAAAGCTTTACTGTGATCAGCGCAATGCAGCGATCATTTTGATACCAATTTGCACCCTTATTGACCCCCAGAAAAAAAGCCTTTTTGATCACAAGGAAATTCCTTTGATCCCATTGTTTGGTCGAACGTCGATTGTTCAAAAGACAATGGGCATTGTTCACAGTCGGCGGGTCACGTGTGATCGTAGAATAGTATATATAGACTAGCCGGGTGCCCGGTCGCTACGCTCCTTCCCTGGAGCCCCCCAAGCAACAAAAGTTTAATGTGGTTGGCGTGCTTCGCGTGCTGCATTCGCTCCTGCTCATGCCCATACATACCTACATACATACATACATACATACATACATACATACATACATACATACATACATACATACATACATACATACATACATACCTACATACATACCTACATGAGCCGGGTTCGGTCGCTTCGCTCCCTCCCTGGAGCCGGTCAAGTAAACAAAGTTTAATTTGGTTGGCGCGCTCCGCGCGCTGCATTTGCTACCGCTCATGCCCATACATACATACATACATACATACATACATACCTATATACATACATACCCTTCACTACATACCTTACAATACATACCCTACAATACAAACCCTACAATACATACCCTACAATACATACCCTACATAACATACCCTACGATACATACCCTACAATACATACCCTACAACACATACCCTACAATACATACCCTCTAATACATACCCTACAATACATACCCTACAATAATTACCCTACAATACATACCCTACAATACATACCTTACAATGCATACCCTACAATACATACCCTACAATACATACCCTACAATACATACCCTACAATAAATACCCTACAATACATACCCAACAATACATACCCTACAATACGTACCTTACAATACATACCCTACAATACATACCCTACAATACATACCCTACAATACATACCCTACAATAAAAACCCTACAATACATACCCTACATAACATACCCTACAATACATACCCTACAATACAAACCCTACAATACATACCCTACAATACATACCCTACAATAAATACCATACAATACATACCCTACAATAAATACCCTACAATACATACCCTACAATACATACCCTACATAACATACCCTACAATACATACCCTACATACATACCTCACAATACATAACCTACAATGTATACCTTACAATACATACCCTACAATACATACCCTACAATACATACCCTACAAAACATACCCTTCAATACATACCCTACAATACATACCCTACAATACATACCCTAAAATACATACCCTAAACTACATACCCTACAATACATACCCTACAATGCATACCCTACCATACATACCCTACCATACATACCCTACAATACATACCCTACAATACCAACCCTACAATACTTACCCTACAATACATACCCTACAATACATACCCTACAATAAATACCATACAATACATACCCTACAAAAAATACCCTACAATACATACCTTTCAATACATACCCTACATAACATACCCTACAAGACATGGCCTACAATGCATACCCTACCATACATACCCTACCATACATACCATACAATACATATCCTACAATAAATACCCTACAATACATACCCTACAATACATATTATGACGCAACATTTCTAAAGAAAGTAAAAGTGGGAGGTCGGATCTTCCCCCCTGGCAATCGACCGCCCAGCGCTCACCCTGCCGCCCCCCTGAAAGCCGAAGGTTGATAGCTTCAGTGTGAAGTTTGAAAAAAAAAGTTGCTTTCAAAAATTTAATCAATCCTGGAAAATTTAAACTCAATCTCTAATAAAAATTATATCAAACTGTAGCTAAGAAAACAACGAATCCGATAAAAATATTCACATTTCTTAACAGTGTTGTTTTGAATTTTAAGCGAGTATTTAGTGCAGCCCAAGACAAAAGCCGTGAAAAAATTTATTCATCAGCCAACTTTAAAAACACAAAAATTCCCCTAACTTGGTCAAACTTTGTCCATTTTAACTCAAATTACACCAACATGAAGCTGATACCTTGGCGAATATGTATCGAAAGTAATTGGGTGCATTTGAAATGCTTTTCGCAATTTTAGTTGTACATTTTTGAAATCCAAAACATGATTTTGTTGATGAAAAATAGCCGTGAAATCAAACCCCTGAAAAAGATAGCAATTTAAACACGATTCACGATTCTGCAGACTTTCAACATAAATTAACTTGGCCAATTGTTGTCCTACACAACCCACGAAAATATCAACACGAAGCTAAAAGCTTGGCGAACATTTATCGAAAGTATTTGGGTGAAAAAAACAAAGTTTTGGCAGACTAAAAATTTATTTTCGCAAATGCAAAACACACGCGTGTTGCTTGAAAATGTCGTGTTTTCCAGCAAAACCCAAACTCGGCCAAAACTG
Source organism: Sanderia malayensis (assembly GCA_013076295.1). Lineage (NCBI taxonomy): Eukaryota > Metazoa > Cnidaria > Scyphozoa > Semaeostomeae > Pelagiidae > Sanderia > Sanderia malayensis. Next base: position 43,979 of record RQOL01000426.1, on the reverse strand, counting down.
TCCAAAAACAGAGGAAAATTAACAAAACAAACAAAACAAAGCCATATAGCTTTAGTTCTGGTGTAAATAAACAGTTATCGAAAGTTTAAACGGAAAAAATCGGCCCAGAACGACCCAAGAAAATCAAAATTGTTCTCGTGTTTTTGTTAGGCCCTCGAGCCGAAAGAAAAACGTGAGGTTAAACAAAACAAAACTCGTGCTATTTAAAGCCAAAAACAATTGAATAAAGGAAATACCTTGAAATAATTGTCCACCAATTGTCTCCACAGGTCGTGACAACAATTGACACGTCTTTACTATTGATTTCCGACAGGTATTCGTGGTTAAAGCCGAGCAACTTGCCGCCCGTTCAACTAAAAAAACACGTGTTTCTCCCTGCTCGTTTTGCAACTCATTAACTCCGTCCTCGGAACTTTCTAGAAAGTCGAAACACAAAATGGGCCATAACTCCCGAACCGTTTGGAGTAGAAATTAGCCACATACTTTACTGTGATCGGCGCAATGCAGCGATCATTTTGATACCAATTTGCACCCTTAGTGACCCCCAGGAAAAAAGCCTTTTTGATCACAACGAAATTCCTTTGATCCCCTTGTTTTTTCGAACGTCAATTGTTCAACAAACAATAGCCCATTGTTCACAGTCGGCGGGTCACGTGTCGACGTAGATTATATAATAGAGACTAGCCAAGGGCGCTCGCTACGCTCGCTTCCCGGAGTCCCTCAAGTAAAAAAGTTTAATGTGGTTGGCGCACTTCGTGCGCTGCATTCGCTAACGCTCATGCCCTTTCCCACCCCACGTACAGTGGTTTGGCTCTCCCTCGCTCCCCTGTCTATCTATTGTCACGATTGTAGTGTTTAACATGCATGGAAATTAGTTTTAGCGATCAGCCTCGTTTTCATTTGAAAATCCTCGTTTTCATCAGTTAAGCCTCGTACTGATGGTATAATAGATAAGATGCAAGATGAAAGTTTGTTATGTTGTAGGGACAACAACAATTAGCCTGCTATTAGTTGAGTGCATGTATTGACACTTGGCTGTGGTACTTTGTCAACCTAATACAAACAGTAAAGGAACATCTATGATGAGCATCCAGAATTTAAATTAATGTTGACTTACAGAGGTATGGTTTTGTTTCCATGATAAGATGATACTGATGCATTGGACTTTGACAAATCAATAGGTATGAAGTCTCCAATACTTGCATTTGTACAATGATTTACATCAGTAGATCTACAAAGTGAAAGAGACAAATTATATTGTATTTAACATGTTGGTTTATTACTATCGATGGTAAAAAATAATTGGATTTGGATAAGATAGCCCTTGGGAGCTGAATAAGTTGATAGCGAAAAATTGCTCTTTCATAATTAGGGAGTTTGTTTAACTGGAATAACAATTGGGACTTTCTTCACTGTATTGTAACGGATTATTTAGAATATATTAAATGCCCTGATAGCAAAAAGTAAGTTAGACTCAAGTAACAATAGTTTCCTTTCCTTAATATTAATGTTAAATAAAGAGAGAATCTGTGGAGTTTAATTTTCCTTTCATGTTGATTCGATGTATCTCAATATGAAAAGAAATAAAGAAATCAATATTGTTCAGTATGACATTACAGACAAAACAGATCATGTAATGCATTTGCCACGAAAAAGCTTTATTAAATTAAATCAAGTAAGTACAAAGATATCTACAGCTGGGATTGGCTTTACATTAGTTTGAATCATATAGAACATAAGGATAAGCACCTGTTACCGTGGATAACCAAAGCAAAAGTACTTCATAATCATCATCAATGGGATGGGAATTGCAAGAAGCGACTGCAACATGTGGCTATAGCATTAAACACTCTTTGTGAAAACATTAAATATAAAAAGCTATGAAACATGAGCGGAGTTGTCAATTTTGGCCTCAAGAAAGTATATGTTAATGAGTGTGATACTTTATTGGTTTTACTGATTAATATGTAGATAGATAGATAGATAGATAGATAGAGTGAAATACAATTGGCCTAAGAAACATGTAGTTTAAATGTCAACTTGAATGGGGTGAAAGTAAAAGTAAATTCTACTTACCCCTCAGCGATGGCAAAATGAATGTTTCTATCAGGTTTATTTTGTCTTATTTCAGCATCAAGTTCCCTTGCGATCCAAGATTTTGGAATTATGTTATGCTTATGCTGTTCTAATATGAAATATTAGGACAGCATAAGCACGATGATGAAAAATTGCTACGTTGACGAAACATAGCATAAATCAAAATCATACAACGAATTCTATTGTTATGCAGCCTCGTTTTGAAGTAATTATCTGATTGAGCTGGATTGGCTAACAATCAACCCAACCTCAAATGAACAAAGAACATGCTGTTAGTGCGTCCTTCCTTTCATCTTTGTTGTTCCTGAGAGGGTCAATGGCGATTGTGAGTAGGTTTTGCAAAGCGTATTATATCATTGCGATCTGTCAAGATACATCTTGAAAATAAATGTGTAGCATTTCTGTGAAGGCTTTGATTCATTTTACCAGCGTATAAGACTTTAGGAAATATAGTATTTGACAAAATCCCTTGAGAATAGGCCACATGTAAGAAAAACGGATGCTAGAGATATGATACATTGTCTGTATTTGAAGATAATATAAGATTCTGTTCTTTTTACATTCTATTACATGTACTATTCGTGCATTTTAGGTGGTGCATAACTTGTGTAGCCCCATGTTAATGGAGGCAATTTTTGACTGTTCTTCAGGTAAGTATTGAATTATAGGAGATCATTACGTTTCCGAAAGGCCATCTAGTTCATTTATAAAGACGGGTTTTTGAAATACATTTGTTGCAAATTTTTAGGGTTTGTGTCACAGCATATGAAAGAAGAGTTTAAAGGTACTGTTGGTGGCAAATATTTGTTGGCGAAATGCATGGTTTTTCAAAGGTAATGGTGTTGTTATAATTTTCCACAATATTATTATTATTCACTGTTATCAGGATGATGGACAATTTTACAATGAAATAAAACAAACAAATAACATTGAGAGAAAACCAACAAAAGACCAACATTAACAGCAACAAAAGACAAACATTAACACTTACAATTATTTTTTGTCTCTGCCCCTGACCAAGAACAAAATTTCTTTTGTGGGCACATCTGCCCACATGCACCTCGTGTGCTCTTCAACTTTATTTTCTTTTTTTTTTTTCTGGTTTTTTATATTTTTTGAATCTTTTTTTTGCTATAATTTTTATTTTTAGTTCTTCAGATTTCCTGTAGAGAAAAAGACATTGTTACAAAAGGAGTTGAAAGTAAGCAGTGTGTTATACACACAGATGAGATGGAAATATTGCATTGCAACTTACGCTACTTCATCCTTTGTTAAATGCCCATCTTGGGTACTGACAAAATGAAATTTGGTGCCTCTTTTAATGGCACTGAACTTGAAGGCACATTGCCTTTTCAGTGACGCAATGTCAGTAAAATTGATTAGCTAGGATTAATATGAGAACAATATATTAAAAACAGTGACTTGCATAGGATACAATTGTTTTTCCTTGTAAAGCAGTTTCATAATCTATGCATAACATTTATTTACATTTATCAATATATGGATGAAAGTATTTGTCAATGTTACCTTAGTTTCCTCACCACAGTAAACCACTGTGGGTTCCTTTGGTACTTCAGGTGCTGCAGGCTCAACTGCTGCAGGCCCAACTGCTGCAGGCTCAACTGCTGCAGGCTCATCATTGATGGCAAGTTCATTTTCACTATCCATATTTACACTATATATAAATATATTGTCATTCAATGAAAGGTGAGTTAAAAGGGTATCGGTTGTTTGAATTTGCCACTACAGTTCTGTTGATGTTACAATAATATATACTTTTAATGTATTAATATGACACACTTTCATTTTCTGCAGATAATGAATAATAATTATCTTTGTTACAATGAAGAGGAGAGACTAAAGGCAGGCAGAAAACGCAGAACTGAATACATGAACTTACGGTAGCATTGGTCACAAAATTTATCTAGTTCAAGTGAACCTGTTAAGGATAAAATTGTTATTGTGATAATATCCAGTGCAATGGCAAATGTGACATAAAATATAGCACTTTGGGCTTTTTTAAAGCTGTCTAGTTATAAATAGCCTGTATTTTCATGTGAAAGTAAAAGCAACGTTAAAAATACATGTACTTACGTAAATTGTTGTTTTTCTTGTGGTGGGTTGAAAAAAATTTTTACGCACGCTATGTCCTCTATGACGCAAGAAAAATTTTAATTTTCGCGCCGCTATTGTTGTTGCTAGGACGCCGAAATTCCCGTGAAAATCTGATGATAATAGTATTCGCTCCAGGACATTACGTGGTGTTGCATTGATGGTATTGTGATTGTAGTTTTCTAGAGCAACAAAACTTTGAATTATGCGATAACTATTAGAATTACAAATTACAATTGCGATGAGAATACACGCTTCTTTTTGTAAGGGACCTAGCTGCTGAGGGCCTAATTGTTTAAGTTCGTTATTTTGAGATCTCTTTGACCACTTTGTAGTTCTAAAAGTTGTTTAATTTGAAGTTGGCATTTGGTGGACATAATTAGTAGAGACGCAAGAAAAGCATTCAAATTCATTGTTTTGCTATGTGAAAAGATAAGAGGTTAACACATGAAGAAGCTTCAAATAATGTAAAAGTACTGAAAATCAATGAAACCGGCTTCCTAATTTTGAATAGTGCGGAAATATTAATATACTAAAAATTAAAAGATGCCTTAGTGATTTGGTCTGTAGTAGTAAACGTTCCTTAAGTTTTCTACCTTATGCATATAGGTTCCTTATAAAAAAGTAAAAAAGCTCTTTATGATATAAGACACATTGTAAGATGGTAGTACAGTTCATGTAATACAGTGTCTACATACTGGAAATGTAAGCAAGTGTCAATGATATATACAATTGGAATGTTGTTGATTAAAAAAAAAAAAAAAATACTCTGTCAAGGACTTCCACAGTGAATGAAAGAGGAGACACCATACACTATGAGGTTCTGGTTAAAAAGATATCTACAATGGGAAACTTATCATGCCAGACTCTCAATATTCAAGTAAGATAACAAAGACATATTTATGCACATACAGATTATTAAAATGCATTAATAATGTTTGCTTTTGTGGTAAGAGCCATCTTAGCTTGTTTTGTCCAGTGTATTGGAGGATTCTATCAGTTATTGATACAATGTATGCTTCCAACTAAATGTGAAAATCTTGTGGTGTAATGGTTGTGAAATCATTGCCGTCTGTGACTGGCACACTGAGTTTATGACGACACATCTGCCTGATAAGGAACATGATTAAGTGACAATGTGGAAGAATTAAGTACCTACAGGTTTAGAATACTGTAAGTGGTTCGTTAAGAAAACATTTAATGGTAGTCAATGTAGAAATATTATTCAGCCTTTATTTATTCAGTCTGCTTTTCAAGCACGGTGCATTAATTGATTCATATGGAACAGAGAGCATCATACCTTGAATATTATACCTGACTTGGGAAATAATTTGAAGAGAACACTTTGAACCATTCATTGAATTTTCCATTGCCTTTGACTAAATGAATGTGTACAAAAAATAGGGAAAAAGCATTAATGAGTGTGGTAGACAAAAGAGATATGCAATGCATGTGCAATGAGGAAGGTTGTAAGTAAGTAAAGTGTCCAACTTGACTTTCACTGGTTTCCTTCATGTACATCACAACAATTAAACATTAAGCATCTTGGATAAACACAAAGTTGAGAGCAGGTTCATGGGATATCAGTGGGCTTTTGCTTGTAAAACAAAGAAGGCAGCCACAAAGTCAATAAATTGGTTAGGAACTATATTCACGGAAATAAAAACCCCAGGAAGATGTTGGTAGAGCAATGCACACTTCTTCTTTCTCAAAACAAAGTAGTGAAAAAACATTGGAAAATTTCCAGCATTTTGGCCTAACAAAGTATATGTAAACCGTGAGTAAAGTAGAAAAATGGCCTGATTTCCATTCAACATATCAAATTCATAGCAGCGTAGTTGTCTCCTTTAAGTCAATAGGGGTATACATGAGCTTTATTTTCTCTCATTTCAGTATGAAATTCGCTTATATCTAAATATTCATTGTTTGATTGTCCAAAATGAAAATGAACCTGACTTACCTTTGGTGAAGAGCAAGGTAGTTGTTTCCTTTGATCCAGGAAGGCTTTATGAGGTATAATTTCATTGAGTTGAGCAACAAAATCCGACTCGATGCCATTTGTTGGCAGACAGAAACTTTGACCCGACAGGCAACAATAGTGCGATGATGAGACATAACATAGATGAAAATCATACATAGACAGCACAAAGGCGTTTGAAATGGGAGACAGAAGTCTCGCCTCGTTTCAATGATATTAGGAGAAATGCATCTAATTAAAAACGAAGTCAATAAATTTTGTTATGATATTACTGAATTGAGATTTACATGGGTCAAATACAGAAATATATGAATAGTGAAACTGTAATGATAGATAAAATTACAGTCCTGGCAATCTTCTATTGAAAACGTAAATCGCTAATTTAAAAACCTTATTATTAATTCGGAAGATCTGAAAGATATACAATACAGTACAAAAAACATGTTTTGAAAGGACGTGGATAGATATTTGTATTGTATGCGAAGTACGAATGCGAAGGGTTGAGTCATGATATAGTCTACTATTAAAATTGGTGAATGGTCAATATCCATAAAAATTGATACATACAATCCGTAGTTCAGGTTGCAAAATTGATTGGTTAAGCGACGTCTTTAGCAAAATTAAAGTACCTCAATTCGGATTCTTCAATAGCACTTCACTCTCAGCAAGCATACATCTCTGCCACGGCGTGAATGTATTCTTTCAATAACCGCGTTCGTTTGCTTTGAGGATTATGTTTGTACATAGCAAAAAAAAGAATAAGATTGCCGGTTACATTACTTAAAAGCTCGAACACCAGCGTCAAGGAGTAACCTTTGTTCGAGTTTTCCTTGTTGGTGAAAAGTGCAATTGAAATTTGGAAATATATAACAGTAAACACAAAGGGGCCTCTATAGATTTTAGATCAAGTGTTCATGTATTAAAAGGAGAGGGGGGGGATGTTATTGATAGTGCGTTGTTTTGCAAAAAGTAACTATCCTTAAGGGACAACTTGCAGTTTTCACAGAGTAAGGAAATCCACTTTCCCATAGGCAATATCGAAGAAAATGGCAACGCATAACTCTTAATAATCGGGCGCTACGCAGGATTCAGGACTGTGCCGACTGCTGTGTGTGGTGCAGTCACCCCTGGACATGTGGAGGGTGTAATGTCCAGTTGGTCTCCGCAGATCAGTGTTATCTAGAATGAATGCATTCTAGAAAGGTGCCAGTAACGGCTGTACATCACACTTATGTGCGACGTGATCTGCGTTGACACACAATACCCGTACCCTTGAATGTGTGTATGTGCGTTTTGGTAGGCAGCCTTCTGTAGAGCAACTGTGCAGATGGTCGCTCTAGGATGAAGCCTTTACAGGACTTCTTGGAAAACAATGTTCTTTGTTTTCCTGTGTGTTTCCTCTGGGAGGAATACTTTTAGCCCGTTAAATGATGTTGCTCTTGACATGGCCACATAGAACTGACCATGTGTGAACACGGGCTCAGGTAAGTACAAACCAACATACCTCAGGGATTGCCCCTGTGCCTTGTTGATTGTCAAGCAGTATGCAAGTCTGACTGGAAACTGTCGGCGTTTCATTTTGAACGGCATTTCTGTGTCCTGAGTGGAGACTGTGATCTTGGGAATCACGACCCGTTGTCCTCTGTGCTCCTTCGTAATGATCTCTGCCGTAATCACGTGACGTCGGAGATGCCGAACTATGAGTCTTGTTCGTTGCAAAGACCTTTCCTTGGATTGAGATTCCGCAGAAGAATGATCGTTGAACCAACCTAATGCAATGAATATTATTGTGATTAATGACGGCTTTTTTATGGTGCACTACCTTTGCAAATAATAATTTAATGTTAATAGGATGAAATATTGTACTCTTCCTACCTTGAGTTTAAGTCTGTGCAACGGCATTCCATTCGGAGTGAGTTGGTTGAGAAATTCAATGGGGTAGGCCTCTTCCTCATCTGGATCGTCTGTGACAACACTGTCTGTGCTGTAGTAAGTTCTTTCGGCTGTTTGAAGTCTGTCCAGAATTAAGTCGTTTACTTGATGCGATAAGTCATTCTTTGGAGTCAGACAACAGCGTTCAGACATTGTTACAGGATCCATCATTAGGTGTGAATCTGGTGTGTTCGGCCTGGGAAAATAAAGTTCAGCATGTCTTCTTTAGACGAAGTGCATATCTGTTGTGGCAGAATTACGTTGTCCAGTGCATCGTGTGCTTCTTGCTTGTTGCCAAGTCTGAGAAGCCATTCTGAGAATTCACGGTATGAATCATCTTGAACGGCTCTCATGTTGGTGTGTAAACGATGCTGCTGAAACTTTGTCCATAGATCAATGATCTGGTGTGATTTTAGAGTCTCTGCTACAATTCTTTCCCTTCCTGCTTTCGTGACGACAGGTAGAACCTGTCTGAAGTCACCACCAAGTAGCATGAACTTGCCACCAAATGGTCTGTCGACATGTGTAATGTCTCGAAGCAGTCGGTCGACTGCTTGTAATGCAAGTGCGGGAATCATGGAAGCTTCATCCCATATGATTAGGGTAGTTTCGCGCAATACCTGTGCTCTCCTGCTCTGTCTCTTGACATAACACGTTGATTCAGCTTGAAGTGGTATAGGAATTTGAAAGGTAGAATGTGAAGTTCTACCATTTATGAGTAGTGTTGCAGCAATTCCTGACCGCGCCATGCACTTAACTTTATGTCCATTGGCTTGCAGATTGTGAACCAACGTGTTGTAAAGGAAAGTTTTCCCGGTTCCAGCCGGCCCGTCAACAAAGTGACAGTTCTGTTCGGATTGCGCGTTGATAGCATCAGTGATTCCCGTGTATATGGCTCGCTGTTCAGGGTTCAATGCGGCCAGCATTCGTTCTCCTTCCTCTCTGGCATTGCCAACATCCATGTCATCTTCCTCTGTAATAATAATTGAAATATATTGCAATAAAATTGGAAAGAAAGCTAGGAGAATCAATGTGCAAAAATACGTAAATGCCCTTGTCTGCACGATGTTAGGATACATTATCATATTCTTACTAAAACAGTACATAGTTCAAAATAACACATATAGTACCTTGTTGAGGAATGACATAGTCGGCTGGAAGTTGAGGAAGGTCGGCATAATTAGTGATCGATTGACCATGTACTTTCAAATTTTCGTCAATGTCATGTAGACATTGATACATGTGTCGGTCTTCAAAAGCTATGGCCATATCTGGATGATTGACTTGATCACGTCGTACAAAGTCTTCACTCAATGCTTCTTTGAACATGTTGAAGAGTGCTGCGATATCTGAAGGTGTTTGAAAAAGGAGTAATGTTGCAAACAACTGTCTCAGTTGTACTGGCATGTTGAAAATGACTGCCTCCTCCAAACAGCGTATGATTTCAGCATCATCTTGCAACAGACCTAGAGCTAAAGCAGGGTCTTTGAAGGAATTGCATAGGTTTCCTTCTATCGTGCGAAGATCTTCAAACGACGTGGCACCCCGTTTATGGAGAAGCAATAGTCTCAGTGCGAACCTTTGCTCACATGGTCGTGGGTGAACTTGATATATTCTGCCCATGACAGGCAGTGTTCTCCGCTGTCTTGCTTTCCATGTTTTGGTGCGCTCGTTGAAAACATATTGTTCAGGAATCTCGTGATAGAGATATTGGCGTGCAGCCGGGTCTTGTGCATTCAATTCAAACCAAGACGTCAGTGTGGTTTTTTCATTGATGTTTTGTAATTGTTCGACATGGCCATTATCCTGAAAGTATACGGTCTGCTGATCAGGTAGATGAACATGCAGACGTTTGATAGTGTGACTTTTCTCGTGCATGGCAAATTGGAATATTCTATGAACAGCTTCATGAGGTCCAATATACCGGGCGTTGATGTATTGGCGTACTTCATTGTGCTCAATATCTTGAGGTACTTGTTGCTGCTGTCCTTGAAGAATTTCCTTGTGTGCCATATCTTGTCCTTTATGAATATATTTGAAAATATATTTCACGGACTTCACAGTGCTACATATTTCCAGATTAATGTGACACTGATACTTGAGTAGAAGATGGCGATTATGTGGCACAACCCATGTATCATCTAGAAGTCGATCTTCCAGATTAACTGGGTGACGACAGCGTCGTCTGTAGAGTGGATAACCATTCGCATTGACCTGTGTTTCGGCAGTGCGATCTTTCGGAAATCGTTTCTTGCATTTGTTATTCTCCATGCAAACGCACACGGGGTTTATATCACCGCATGGTCCATGTGTCATGTGCTTCAGTACTAACTTGTGATATCTTGCATCCTGTGGGTCCGGAATTTCAGCTGATATGAGTCGATCTACCTGTAGGTTTGGAGGAAAAATATCACATGTAAGTTCGACACATCAAAATGCACTGTGTTTTTACTAAGCAATACAACTGATGATAATATTTCATACTCAATAATAAATGTATAATTACTCTATCTTTTACTCTATAATAGATTATTGCTATAGATGTTACCTGTTCAGGTGTTCGTGGTCTATCAGCCTCAGAGAGGAACAGAATCATGTGAGCGTGTGGTAGTCCTCTCTTCTGAAATTCGATGACATATACATGTGCAATAGTGTGTCCGAGAATGTGCTTGTGAAGGACATCTTCCAGTAGTTCTTGTAGTTTCTGTTGAAATACTCGTGTGACGATGTCAGGCCGGTCATTCGACTTCTGGTGTGGTAGAATGTTTTCTGAAATCTCCTTCCACTTGGGATTGGCCGTCATGGTTAGGAAGATGTCAGGCTTGCCATACTTTCTTACGATGGTCATTGCATCTTGAAAGTTCTGGTACATATTTCGTTGACTGCCTGAAAAAGATGAGGGAAGTATGACAACACGACCGACATCAATGTGAAGGGGTTCGTTGGGATTGTTTGCCCTGGCCATTTGATTTTCGATTTCAGCCCTTCTGTTCAGGTGATCCATCAGGCCTCGATAACTGTCAGCACGTAATTGCCGTTGATTGTGTAAAATCCAGTTGAGCTTGTTTCCTTCTATTTTGGTGTATGCATCCACCAAATATTGTTGAAAGAGAAGTGTTGCCCTGTGGATGGTGGACAGTTGATTTCTGACTTGTATTCGGTACGAATAACATTCGGCGATTGTAAGTTTGGTACGGTGGTTACGATTAGCATTTTGCTGGCCTTGTCCTTCACGCTGTCTTTCATATAACTTTAGTTGGTGTGTAAATAAACAGTTATCGAAAGTTTAAATGGAGAAGATCGGCCCAGAACGACCCGAGAAAATCAAAATTGTCTTCGTGTTTTGGTTAGGCCCTCGAGCCGAAAGAAAAACGTGAGGTTAAACAAAACAAAACTCGTGCTATTTAAAGCAAAAAACAATGAAATAAAAGAAATACCTTCAATTAATTGTCCACCAATTGTCTCCACAGGTCTTGACAACAATTGACAGGTCTTTACAATTGATTTCCGGCACGTATTCACGTTTAAACCCGAGCAACTTGCCGCCCGTTCAACTAAAAAAACACGTGCTTCTATTTGCTCGCTTAGCAACTCCGTCCTCGGAACTTTCTAGAAGGTCGGAACACAAAATGGTCCATAACTCCCGAACCGCTGGGGTTAGAAATTAGCCAAATAGTACACTGTCATCAGCACAATGCAGCGATCATTTCTATACCGATTTGCACCCTTATTTGCACCCCAAAAAAAGCCTTTATGGATACAACGAAATTCCTTTGATCCCATTGTTTGTTCGAACGTCGATTGTTCGAGAGACAATGGGGCATTGCTTGGCGGGTTGGGGTCACGTGTGATCGTAGAATAGTTTATATAGACTAGCCGGGGGCGCTCGCTACGCTCGCTTCCCGGAGTCCCTCAAGTAACAAAAGTTTAATGTGGTTGACACACTTCGTGCGCTGCATTCACAGACGCTCATGCCCTTTCCCACCCCACGTACAGTGGTTTGGCTCGCCGTCGCTCCCCTGTCTATCTATTGTCACGATTGTAGTGTTTAACATGCATGGAAATTAGTTTTAGCGATCAGCCTCGTTTTCATTTGAAAATCCTCGTTTTCATCAGGTAAGCCTCGTACTGATGGTACAGTAGATAAGATGCCAGATCAAAGTTTGTTTTGTTTTAGGGAGAACAACAATTAGTCTGCTATTAGTTGAGTGCATGCATTGACACTTGGCTGTGGTAGGTTGTCAACCTAATACAAACAGTAAAGGAACATCTATGATGAGCATCCAGAATTTAAATTAATGTTGACTTCCAGAGGTATGGTTTTCTTTCCATGATAAGATGATATTGATGCATTGGATTTTGACAAATCAATAGGTATGAAGTCTCCAATACTTGCATTTGTATAATGATGTACATCAGTAGATCTACAAAGTGAAAGAGACAAATTATATTCTATTTAGTATGTTGGTATAATACTATCAAGGTTAATAAGGAATTATATTTGGATAAAATAGCCCTTGTGAGCTGAATATGTTGTTATTGAAAAATTGCTCTTTCATAATTAGCGACTTTGTTTAACTGGAATAACAATCGGGACTTTCTTCACTGTATTGTAACGTAGAATTAAGAATATATTAAAAGCCCTCATAGCAAAAAGTAAGTTTGACTCAAGTAACAATAGTCTCCTTTCCTTCACACGATTAAGAGGGTCCATTTAACGTGGATGAATACACGGACACGGTGGATGACGAATGCAAAAATACTTCATAATCATCATCAATGGGATGGGAATTGCATGGTGAAAGGAGCTTGATAGGAGTATTGGGCTTGGCTGGTAAGGCAAAGAAGGCAGCCACAAAGTGAAAAGAATCGTCAAGGAAAAAATTATAACAAAATTAAAGCCATGTGGGTACGGCATTAAACACTCTTTCCCAAATCATTAAGTATAAAGAGCCATGAAACATAAGGGGAGTTGTCAATTTTGGCCTGAAGAAGTTATATGTTAACAATGAGTGAAATACAATTGGCCTCCTAAGCAATTATATGGGAACTTGAATGGGGTGAAACTAAAAATAAAGGCTACTTACTCCTGGGCTGCGGCAAAATGAATGTTTCTCTCAGCTTTACTTTCTCTTATTACAGCATCAAGTTCCGTTGCGATCCAAGATTTGGGAAACGAATATTCGGACAGCACAACCACGACCAGCATGAGAAATTGCTACGTTGACGTAACATAGCATAAATCAAAATCACACCACAAATTCTATTGTTATGTCGTCTCGTTTGGACGTAATTATTTGATTGAGCTGGATTGACTAACAATCAACCCAACACCCAACCCAAGAGAACTCAACTGAACAAAGAACATGTGGCAAGGCAAGGCAATGCGTCCTTCCTTTCATCTTTTCTGTTCTGTGAGTGGGTCACTGGCGATGGTAAGTAGGTTTTCCAGATCGTATTATATCAATGCGATCTTTCAGGTTACATCTTTAAAATAATCTATAGCGTTTCTGTGAAGGTTTTGATTCATTTTTCTAGCGTATAAGACTTTAGCAAATATAGTATTTGACCACGAATTCCTTGAGAATAGGCCACATTTGAGAAAAACGGATGCTAGAGATATAATACATTGTTCGCATTGGAAAATGAGATATGATTCTGCGCTACTTACGTTTTATTACACGTATTATTCGTGAATTTTAGGTACTCTCTGTGCTACTCTCTTCGTATGGGATTTGTGTGGTACGATGTCAATGCAGGCAATTTTTGACTGTTTTTCAGGTAAGTATATTGAATTATAAGAGATCATTATGCATCCCAAAGGCCACATTTAGTTCATTTATAAAGACAGGTTTTTGAAATACATTTCTTGCAAATTTTTAGGGTTTGTGTCACAGCATGTCCAAGAAGAGTGTCGGTGATAAATATTTGTTGGCGGAATGCATCGTTTTTCAAAAGAAATAGTCTTGTTATTATTTTTGCAATGTTATTATTATTAATTATTATTCTAATTTACCGTTGTACACAATTTAACAGTTTATCAAAACAAACAAATAACAGGGAAAGAAAACGAACAAACAACAAACATGAACACAATTACACTTACAATTACCTTTTGTGAATGTTTGTGCCCCTCACCAACGACAATATTTCTTTTGTTGGCACATCTGCCCACATGCACCTGGTGTGTGCTTCTATTTCTTTTTCTTTGTTTTTTTTTGTTGTTTTCTTTGTGTTTTGAATCTTTTTTTTGTAACAATTTTTATATTTATTTGATGACATGTCCTGTAGAGAAGAACACATTGGTACAGAAGGAGCTAAAAGTAAGCAATATGTTATACAGACAGATGAGATGGGAATTTTGCATTGCAATCTACGCTATTTCATCCTTTGTGAAATATATATTAATTTATTAATATATCAATATATCACTACTCTCTTCATATGGGATGAAGCTTCCATTAATTATTGTATATTATATTATTTATTGGTATGTTTCACAGATGAGATGGGAATTTTGCATTGCAACTTACGCTATTTCTTCCTTCGTTAGATGCCTGCCTTCAGTGCTTACAAAGTGAAATTTTGTTCCTCTTTTGATGGCATTGAATTTGAAGGCACATTGCCTTTTTAGTGATGCAATATCACTAAAGTCGATTAGCTAGGATTAATATGACAACAATATATTAAAAACAGTGACTGGCATAGGATACAATTGTTTTCCTTGTAAAGCAATTTCATAATCTATGCATAATATTTATTTAGATTTATCAATATATCGATGAAAGTATTTTTCAATGTTACCTTGGTTTCTTCGCCACAATAAACCACTGTTGGTTCCTTTGCAACAGTGTTGGCCACTTCAGGCTCCATTGTTTCGGCGTCCTCGGTCTCAACCACTTCAGCGTCCTTGGTCTCAACTGCTTCAGCATTGTCAGTCATGACAACTTCATTTTCAGTATCCATGTTAGAACTATATATAAATAAATTGTCATTGTCATTCAATGAAAGGTGAGTTAATAGGGTATCGGTTGTTTCAATTTGCCTGTACAGTTGTGTTGATGTTACAATAATATATACTTTTAATGTATTAATATGACACACTTTCATTTTCTGCAGATAATGAATAATAATTATCTTTCTTACAATGAAGAGGAGAGACTAAAGGCAGGCAGAACACGCAGAACTGAATACATGAACTTACGGTAGCAGTAGTCGCAAAAATTATGTTTTTGAAGTGAACCTGTTAAGGATAAAATTGTTATTGTGATAATATCCACTGCAATGACAATTGTGACATAAAATATAGCACTTTGAGCTTTTTTAAAGCTCTTTAGTTATAAATAGCCTGTATTTTCATGTGAAAGTAAAAGCAACATTAAAAATACATGTACTTACGTAAATTGTTGTTTTTCTTGTTGTGAGTTTAAAAAATTTTTTACGCACGCTAAGTCCTCTATGACGCAAGAGAAGTTTTAAATTTCGCGCCGCTATTGTTGTTGCTAGGACGCCGAAATTCCCGTGAAAATCGGCGTATTCGCTCGAGGACATTACCTGGTGCTGCATCGATTGTATTGTTTTTGCAGTTTTCAAGAGCAACAAAACTTGGAATTATGCGATTACTATTAGAATTACAAATTACAATTGCGTTGAGAATACACGTTTTTTTAAAAGGAACCCCGCTGAGGGCGTAGTTGTTTAAGTTCGTTATTTTGAGATCCTTTGACCACTTTGTAGTTGTAAAAGGTCTTTAATTTTAAGTTTGGCATTTGGTGGATACAATGATTGATACAATGTATGCTTCTCACTAAATTTGAAAATGTTGTGCTGTAATGGTTGTGAAATCATTGCCGTCTGTGCCTGGCACACTGAGTTTACGATAACACATCTGCCTGATAAGGAACATCATTAAGTGACAATGAGGAAGAATTAAGTACGTACAGGATTAGAAGACTGTAAGTGATTTGTTAAGAAAACATTTAGTGATAGTCAATGTAGAAATAGTATTCAGCCTTTATTTATTCAGTCTGCTTTTCAATTAGGGTGCATTAATTGATTTATCGATTGATCTGGAACAGAGAGCCCCATACCTGGAATATTATACCTGACTTGGGAAATAATTTGAAGAGAACATTTTAACCATAGACTGAATTTTCCATTGCCTTTAACTAAATGAACCTGTACAAAAAATAGAAAATTTAATGAGTGTGGTAGACAAAAGAGATATGCAATGCATGTGCGATGAGGAAGGTGGTAAGCAAATAAAGTGTGGATTTTTCCGAGGGTTTGAACTTGACTTTCACTGGTTTCCTTCATGTACATCACAACTATTAAACATCTTCAATAAACACAAATTTGAAAGCAGGTTCATGTGGGGATATCAATGAGCTTTTCTTGTAAATCAAAGAAGGCAGCCACAAAGTCAATAAATTGGTTAGGAACTATATTCACGGAAATAAAAGCCCCAGGAAGATGTTGGTAGAGCAATGCACATTTCTTCTGAAAACAAAGTATTGAAAAAACATTGGAAAATTTCCAGAATTCTGGCCTAACAAACTATATGTAAACCGTGAGTAAAGTAGAAATGGCCTAAGCTAAGCAATTTCCACTCAACATATCAGATTGAAAGGGATGGAAATGAAAATATACATTGTTGACCTCTGATTCATAGCAGCCTAGCTTTCTCCTTTAAGTCAATAAGGGTATACATGAGCTTTATTTTCTGTCATTTCAGTATCAAATTGGGTTATAAATCTAAATACCCATTGTTTGATTGTCCAAAATGAAAATGAAGCTGACTTACCTTTGGTGAACAGCAAGGTAGTTGTTTCCTTTGAGCCAGGAAGGATTTATGAGGTATAATTTCATTGAGTTCAGCAACAAAATCCAACTGGATGCCATTTGTTGGCAGACAAAAACTTAGACCCGACAGGCATCAATAGTGCGATGATGAGACATAACATAGATGAAAATCATATATAGATAGCACAAAGGCGTTTGAAATGAGAGACAGAAGTCTCGCCTCGTTTCAATGATGTTAGTAGAAATGCATCTAATTAAAAACGAAGTCAATAAATTTTGTTACGATATTATTGAATGGAGATTTATATAATCATTGAAGAAGATCTGAAAGATATACAATACAGTACAAAAAACATGTTTTGAAAGGACGTGGATAGATATTTGTATTGTATGCGAAGTACAAATGCGAAAGGTTGAGTGATGATATAGTCTACTATTAAAATTGGTGAATTGTCAATATCAATAAAAATTGATCCATACAATCCGTATTTCATGTTGCAAAATTGATTGGTTAAGCGACGCTTTTAGCAAAATGACAGTACCTCAATTTGGATTCTTCAATAGCACTTCACTCTCAGCAAGCATACATCTCTGCCACGGCGTGAATGTATTCTTTCAATAACCGGGGTCGTTTGTTTTGAGGATTACGTTTGTACATAGCAAAAAAAAGAATAAGATTAACGGTTACATTAGTTAAAAGCTCGAACACCAGCGTCAAGGAGTAACCTTTGTTCGAGTTTTCCTTGTTGGTGAAAAGTGCAATTGAAATTAGGAAGTATATGACAGTAAACACTAAAGGGGCCTCTATAGATTTTAGATCAAGTTTTCATGTATTAAAAGGAGAGGGGGGGATGTTCTTGATAGTGCGATGTTTTGCGAAAAGTAACTATCCTTAAGGGACAACTTGCAGTTTTCACAGAGTAAGGAAATCCACTTTCCCATAGGCAATATCGGAGAAAATGGCAACGCACAACTCTTAATAATCGGGCGCTACGCAGGATTCAGGACTGTGCCGACTGCTGTGTGTGGTGCAGTCACCCCTGGACATGTGGAGGGTGTAATGTCCTGTTGGTCGCAACTGCAAGGGGTGGTTGCAACTGCATAACCATCGGTGGTATCTGCGGATGAAAAAATATTGATAATGTGGTTGATATAATAACTGATTTAATTTTGATAGTTTTTAATTACAAAAAGCTGTATAATATATGGTTGACGTGATTGGAAAAGTTTAGCAGAAATTATCAAGCTGTGTACCTGAAGTTGAGGGGCCAGTGCTGCAGGATATTGTAAGCCAATGTTTATTGGTTGTGGTACTGCTATAAGTCCATAGTGGGGAAGCATCGCAGGTAGTTGCCATGGCACATACAATGCCTGCATCTGTGGATAATGAACTGGTAGTGGTTGATATTCTCGGGCTGGTTGCTGAGGGTATTCTTGCTGCAACTGGTGAAGATCATTCACTGCTCCCTGTACCATATTATCATGTGGTAAATGAACTGGATGAGGCTGTTGGTTATTCTCACGACTTCGGCGATTTGCTTTCCTTACTTGATCGCAGCGCCTTGAGCCGGTGATGCTTTTTCTGGCTTTTTTTGGCATTTTGCGAGAGATGATATAAAAAAAGAAAAAAAATGTGTTTTATATGCAAACCAATTTAAATGAAAATGTTAATATTTGAAATAAGAGTGATTTTTGTGAGCAAGTGGATGGGTTTTGTTGTTTTGTGGTGAGCTGCAAGATAAAATAAATAATTTATAGCATAATTGTAAGAAATGTTTGATATGTTTGTGAAGGCTAGATTTTATTTGCATTATGCAGTTAATTTGCTTTTTATTGATAAGAAATTGTTGCGATTGTTCAGCTAAGTAGTTAAGCTTCAGATTTGGGATATCAATGTACATTACAGGGTGATGCATTTAAACATTAATTAAAATAGGCTTTGTGTAACAACAATGGTTGTGACACTCACCAAATATTTTGAGGAATGAACTTTCTTGAAACCCTGTTTTCAGAAAAGAAAAAAGATGATTTGGATGAATTTATTAACTTGTAAAGAGAAAGTTGCCATTAATACTAAGGAATGTTTAACATGTTTAACTTGTATATTATTGTGTTGATTGAAATAAGAATAAAATGTCATGCTGAAGTGAAGGAGTGAAATACTTACTTTATATAAAAACTTCACTTTACTTTACTTTACTTTACAACAAAACTGGCTGGATATTAACCCAGAAGCCAGATGACAGAAACGCTAAAAACCAGATGAGAGAAACGGTAAAAAAGACAATGAAAGATAACCTGGCTTTAAAGAAGACGCTGTTGGTGTAAATATGGATTGTTTAGGAAAGGTAAATGTCAACATTCAACTTACCAATAACAAAGAAAAACAAATTTTTTCTGAATATATGGATAATTTTTTGTCGATATTATTATTATTTTCTTTCAATTTCTAACAACGTTAGATGTTGAACAAAAATTTTACATTTGCTGTAGCAAGAAAGTAAACACGCAATTGCTATTTTGAATTCGCGCAAATTTGAAAGTTTTGTGGCCTCTATTTGGTGGCGTGCCTCGTTGTTATTATTATGATGATTCATTTGACAGTGAGACAGTTAAAAAGAACAAGAGCAACAGCATGTACTTGGCAGCGAAGAGAAAAACGATGTTGTTCGTTGTGGAATCTCTAACTATAAGAAGAAATAATTTGGTGGACTTTATTTTGGAAGATATCTAGAAATAGATCATTTCTCACCATGGCGTTGTGGGGATTTTGATGGTGAAAGTTGTTGAACACAACTACAGGAAAAACATGTTCCACCACGGACATATGGAGAATGAAGTACATTGATTTTATCTTTGGTGATGTGTTATATCTTCAGAAATATTGCTGTTGGTAAAAATACCAATAAAAGGAGTTGGCCATGGAAGGTTGACCAAAGTTAAGAAGTTTAATACGTTGTTTGACTGGGTGAATACATGAGGTGGAGGTAATTAATGATTTGCAATTACAATAAATGACTTACATTAATAGACTTGAGGCCACATAAAAAGAACTGAGATGGGCCAAGATGCTATAAAGTATATTACATGGTTTCTTCTTGTTTTTCCGGTGCCCAGACATAAAGTGAATGTTTGTGGTCATTCCTTGTGAACATTATTATAGTGAGGTGAGTTCATTTTAAGATTTGTTAATTGAAGATCATTTATTCAAAAAGAAGGACAGTGTCTGTTTTGCAGTGTGTTTTTTTTGATGAATTACAAAAGTTAGAAATTAGAAGCATTACATATTAACATTAACATACTTACTATAGATACTATACATAAATATATACATCAATACATACCCTATATACTATATATAAATACTATACATAATATACATACCTTACATACATACCCTACATACATACCCTACATACATACATACATACATACATACATACATACATGGGCCGGGTTCGGTCGCTTCGCTCCCTTCCCGGAGCCCGTCAAGTAGACAAAGCTTAATCTGGTTGGCACACTTCACGCGCTGCATTCACTGCCGCTCATGCCGATACATACATACATACCCTACAATACATACCCTACAATACATACCCTACAATGCATACCCTACAATACAAACCCTACAATACATACCCTACAATACATACCCTACAATACATAACCTACAATACAAACCCTACAATACATACCCTACAATACTTCCCCCTGGCAAGGGACCACTCAGGGCCCACCCTGCCGCCCCCCTAAAAGCCGTTTCTTCTGAAAGTGAAAAAATGAATTCATCAATGTACTTTCAAAAACACTAAAACTTTCAAATTAAATTAACGTGGCGAATTTTCGTCCTACAGAACCCACGAAAATATCAAAATGAAGGTAATAGCTTGGCGAAAATTTTTCGAAAGTAGTTGGGTGAAAAAACAAAGTTTTGACAGGTTAAAAATTGACCTTCGCAAATGCAAAACACACGTGTGTTGCTTGAAAATTTCGTGTTTTTCAGCAAAATCCAAACTCGGCTAAAACTGTCCAAAAACAGAGGAAAATCAACAAAACAAAAAAAAACAAAGCCATATAACTTTAGTTCTTGTGTAAATAAACAGTTTTCGAAAGTTTAAATGGAGAAAATCGGCCCAGAACGACCCGAGAAAATCAAAGTTGTCTTCGTGTTTTGGTTAGGCCCTGGGCTGAACACACAAAGCGTGAGGGTAAACAAAACAAAACTCGTGCTATTTTATGCCCAAAACAATTAAATAAAGGAAGTACCTTGAAATGATTGTCCACCAACTGTCTCAGCAGGTCCTGAGAACAATTGACATGTCTTTACAATTGATTTCCGGCACGTATTCACGTTTAAACCCGCCGCAGAATCGGGTTCAACGGATTCAGCAGCAGAATCGGGTTCAGCATCAACGTCAGTATCAGCAGTTTCTTTAACCTGCCGCCCGTTCAACTAAAAAAACACGTGCTTCTCCCTGCTCGTTTTGCATCTCATTAACTCCCTCGGCGGAACTTTCTAGAAAGTCGGAACATAAAATTGGCCATAACTCCGGAACCGCTTGGAGTAGAATTTAGCCACATACCTTACTTTGGTCAGCACAATGCAGCGGTCATTTCTGTACCAATTTGCACCCTCATTCGCACCCAAAAAAAACCTTTATGATATCAAGCCCCGCTCCTTTGATCCCATTGTTTGGTCGAACGTTGCCATTGTTTTTTCGAACGTCAATTGTTTCCGGAGACAATGGCCCATTGTGTAGCGTCTCCTGGTCACCTGTGATCGTAGAATAGTATATATAGACTAGCCGGGGGCCCCGTCGCTACGCTCCCTCCCCGGAGCCCCCCAAGCAACAAAAGTTTAATGTGGTTGGCGCGCTTCGCGCGCTGCATTCGCTGCCGCTCATGCCCAAACATATATACATACATACCTACATACATAAATACATACATACCCTACACTACATACCTTACAATACATACCTTACAATACATACCCTACAATACATACCGTACAATACATACCCTACATAACATACCCTACAATACATACCCTACAATACATACCCTAGAATACATACCCTACAACACATACCCTAGATAACATATCCTACAATACATACCCTACATAACATACCCTACAGTACATACCCTACATAACATATCCTACAATACATACCCTACAATACAAACCCTATAATACATACCCTACAATACATACCCTACAACACATACCCTACATAACATACCCTAGAACACACCCTACAATACATACCCTACAATACAAACCCTACAATACATACTCTGCTATACATAACCTACAATACATACCCTACAATACATACCCTACAATACATACCCTACAAGACATACCCTCCAATACAGAACTACAATACATACCATACAATACATACCCCACAATACACACCCCACAATACAAACCCTACAATACATGCCCTACGATACATACCCTAGGATACATACCTTACAATACATACCTTACAATACATACCCTACAACACATACCCTAGATAACATACCCTACAATACATACCCTACATAACATACCCTACAGTACATACCCTACATAACATACCCTACAAAACATACCCTACAATACAAACCCTACAATACATACCCTACAATACATACCCTACAACACATACCCTACATAACATACCCTACAACACACCCTACAATACATACCCTACAATACATACCCTACAACACATACCCTACATAACATACCCTACAATACATACCCTAGATAACATACCGTACAATACATACCCTACAATACATACCCTACAATACATACCCTACAATACATACCTTACAATACATACCCTACCATACAAACCCTACAATCTATATATAATAAAATGTGATCACACGTGACCCGCCGACTCTAAACAATGGGCTATTGTCTTTTGAACAATCGCCATTGTCTTTTGAACAATCGACGTTCGACCAAACAATGGGATCAAAGGAATTTCCTTGATATCATAAAGGCTTTTTTTCTGGGCCTCAATAAGAGTGCAAATTAGTACCAAAATGATCGCTGTATTGTGCCGATGAAAGTAAAGCAATCCGCTAATTTCTAACCCCAGCGGTTTTGGAGTTATGGCCCATTTTGTGTTCCGACCTTCTAGAAAGTTCCCAGGACGGAGTTAATGAGATGCAAAACGAGCAGGGAGAAGCACGTGTTTTTTTAGTTGAACGGGCGGCAAGTTGCTCGGGTTTAAACGTGAATACGTGCCGGAAATCAATTGTAAAGACGTGTCAATTGTTGTCAAGACCTGTGGAGACAATTGGTGGACAATTATTTCAAGGTATTTCCTTTATTTAATTGTTTTTGGCTGAAAATAGCACGAGTCTTGTTTTGTTTAACCTCACGTTTTTCTTTCGGCTCGAGGGCCTAACCAAAACACGAAGACAATTTTGATTTTCTCGGGTCGTTCTGGGCCGATTTTCTCCATTTAAACTTTCGATAACTGTTTATTTACACAAGAACTAAAGTTTTGTGGCTTTGTTTTTTTTGTTTTGTTGATTTTCCTCTGTTTTTGGACAGTTTTGGCCGAGTTTGGGTTTTGCTGGAAAACACGAAATTTTCATGCCACACGCGTGTGTTTTGCATTTGCGAAAATTAATTTTTAACCTGCCAAAACTTTGTTTTTTTCACCCAAATACTTTCGATAAATGTTCGCCAAGCTATTAGCTTCATGTTGATTTTTTCGTGGGGTGTGTAGGACAAAAATTGGCCACGTTAATTTAATTTGAAAATTGGTGAATCTTGTTTCAATTGCTATTTTTTGCAGGGTTTTGATTTTACGGCTATTTTTTGTGAAGAAAATCATGTCTTGGACTTCAAAAATTTACAATTAAAATTGCGAAAAGCTTTTCATATGCACCCAAGTACTTTCGATATTTATTTGCCAAGGTATTAGCTTCATGCTGGTGTAATTTGAGTTCAAATGGACAAATTTTGACCAAGTTAGGGGAGTTTTTGTGTTCTTAAAGTTGGCTGATGAATAAATTTTTTCACGGTATTTGTGTTGGGCTGTACTAAATACTCTCTTAAAATTCAAAACAACACTGTTAAGAAATGTGAATATATTTATTGGATTTGCTGTTTCCTTAGCTACAGTTTGAGATATCTTTTATTACAGATTGAGTTTAAATTTTCCAAGATTGATTAAATTTTTGAAGACAACTTTTTTTTCAAACTTCACACTGAAGTTATCAACTTTCGGAAGCGGCTTTCAGGGGGGCAGCGTGGGCGCGGGGCGGTCGCATGGCAGGGGGGGAGATTCGACCTCCCAGCTTTCCGTTCTTTAGAAATGTTGCGTCGAAGTATGTATTGTAGGGTATGTATTGTAGGGTATGTTTTGTAGGGTATGTATTGTAGGGTTTGTATTGTAGGGTATGTATTGTAGGGTATGTATTGTAGGGTATGTTATGTAGGGTATGTATTGTAGGGTATGTATTGTAGGGTTTGTATTATAGGGTATGTATCGTAGGGTATGTATTGTAGGGTATGTATTTTAGGGTATGTATTGTAGGGTATGTTATGTAGGGTATGTATTGTAGGGTATGTATTGTAAGGTATGTTATGTCGGGTATGTATTGTATGGTATGTATTGTAGGGTATGTATTGTAGGGTATGTATTGTAGGGTATGTATTGTAAGGTATGTATCGTAAGGTATGTATTGTAGGGTATGTATTGTAGGGTATGTATCGTAGGGTATGTTATGTAGGGTATGTATTGTAGGGTATGTATTGTAGGGTATGTTATGTAGGGTATGTATTGTAGGTTATGTATTGTAAGGTATGTATTGTAGGGTATGTATAGTAGGGTTTGTATTGTAGGGTATGTATTGTAGGGTATGTTATGTAGGGTATGTGTTGTAGGGTATGTGTTGTAGGGTATGTAGTGTAGGTTATGTATTGTAAGGTATGTATTGTAGGGTATGTATTGTAGGGTATGTATCGTAGGGTATGTATTGCAAGGTATGTATCGTAGGGTATGTATTTTAGGGTATGTATTGTAGGGTATGTATTGTAGGGTATGTATTGTAGGGTATGTATTGTAGGGTATGTTACGTAGGGTATGTATTGTAGGGTATGTATTGTAGGGTATGTAATGTAGGGTATGTATTGTAGGGTTTGTATTGTAGGGTATGTATTTTAGGGTATGTTATGTAGGGTATGTATTGTAGGGTATGTATGTAGGGTATGTATTGTAGGGTATGTATTGTAGGGTATGTATTGTAGGGTATGTATGTAGGGTATGTATTGTAGGGTATGTTTTGTAGGGTATTTATTGTAGGGTATGTATTGTAAGGTATTTATTGTAGGGTATGTATTGCAGGGTATGTATGTAGGGTATGTATTGTAGGGTATGTATTGTAGGGTATGTATTGTAGGGTATGTATTGTAGGTTATGTATTGTAGGGTATGTATTGTAGGGTATGTATTGTAGGGTATGTATTGTAGGCTTTGTATTGTAGGGTATGTTATGTAGGACATGTATTGTAGGGTATGTATTGTAGGTTATGTATTGTAGGGTATGTATTGTAGGGTATGTGTTGTAGGGTATGTATTGTATGGTATGTATTGTAAGGTATTTATTGTAGGGTATGTATTGTAGGGTATGTAGCGTAGGGTATGTATTGTAGGTATGTAGTAGGTATGTATTGTAGGGTATGTATGTAGGGTATGTATTGTAGGGTATGTATTGTAGGGTATTTATTGTAGGGTATGTATTGTGGTGTATGTATTGTAGGTTATGTATTGTAAGGTATGTATTTTAGGGTATTTATAGTAGGGTTTGTATTGTAGGGTATGTATTGTAGGGTATGTATTGTTGGGTTTGTGTAGTAGGGTATGTTATGTAGGGTATGTATTGTAGGGTATGTATTGTAGGGTATGTATTGTAGGGTATGTATTGTAGGGTTTGTATTGTAGGGTATGTATTTTAGGGTATGTTATGTAGGGTATGTATTGTAGGGTATGTATTGTAGGGTATGTTATGTAGGGTATGTATTGTAGGGTATGTATCGTAGGGTATGTATTGTAGGGTATGTATGTATGTATGGGCATGAGCGGCAGCGAATGCAGCGCGCGAAGCGCGCCCACCAGATTAAACTTTCTTTACTTGACGAGCTCCGGGGAGGGAGCGAAGCGACCGAACCCGGCTCATGTATGTATGTATATATGTATGTATGTATGTATGTATGTATGTATGTATGTATGTAGGTATGTATGTATGTATGTATGTATGTATGGGCATGAGCGGCAGCGAATGCAGCGCGCGAAGCGCGCCAACCAGATTAAGCTTTGTTTACTTGACGGGCTCCGGGGAGGGAGCGAAGCGACCGAACCCGGCCCATGTATGTATGTATGTATGTATGTATGTATGTATGTATGTATGTATGTATGTAGGTATGTAGGTATGTATGTATGTATGTATGGGCATGAGCGGGAGCGAATGTAGCGCGCGAAGCGCGCCAACCACATTAACCTTTTTGTACTTGACGGGCTCCGGGAAGCGAGCGTAGCGAGTGCCCCCGGCTAGTCTAATCTCTATTATATAATCTACGTCGACACATGACCCCAACCCGCTGAACAATGGGCTATTGTTTGGTGAACAATCGACCTTCGACCGAACAATGGGATCAAAGGAAATCGTTGTATCCATAAAGGCTTTTTTTTTGGGCTGCAAATAAGGGTGCAAATCGGTATAGAAATGATCGCTGCATTGTGCTGATGACAGTGTACTATTTGGCTAATTTCTAACCCCAGCGGTTCCGGAGTTATGGCCCATTTTGTGTTGCGACTTTCTAGAAAGTTCCGCCGACCGAGTTAATGAGATGCAAAACGAGCAAGGAGAAGCACGTGTTTTTTTAGTTGAACGGGCGGCAAGTTGCTCGGGTTTAAACGTAAATACCTGCCGGAAATCAATTGTAAAGACGTGTCAATTGTTGTCAAGACCTGTGGAGACAATTGGTGGACAATTATTTCAAGGTATTTCCTTTATTCAATTCTTTTTGGCTTTAAATAGCACGAGTTTTGTTTTGTTTAACCTCGCGTTTTTCTTTCGGCTCGAGGGCCTAACCAAAACACGAAGACAATTTTGATTTTCTCGGGTCGTTCTGGGCCGATTTTCCCCATTTAAACTTTCGATAACTGTTTATTTACACAAGAACTAAAGTTATATGGCTTTGTTTTTTTTGTTTTGTTGATTTTCCTCCGTTTTTGGACAGTTTTAGCCGAGTTTGGATTTTGCTGAAAAACACGAAATTTTCAAGCAACACGCGTGTGTTTTTGCATTTGCGAAAATTAATTTTTAACCTCCCAAAACTTTGTTTTTTTCACCCAAATACTTTCGATAAATGTTCGCCAAGCTATTAGCTTCATGTTGGTGTAATTTGAGTTCAAATGGACAAATTTTTACCAAGTTAGGAGAATTTTTGTGTTTTTAAAGTTGGCTGATGAATTCATTTTTTCACTTTCAGAAGAAACGGCTTTCAGGGGGGCGGCACCGTGGTCACATGCCAGGGGGTTGTATTGTGGGGTATGTATTGTAGGGTATGTATTGTAGGGTATGTATTGTAGGGTATGTATTGTAGGGTATGTATTATAGGGTATGTATTGTAGGGTATGTTATGTAGGGTATGTATTGTAGGGTATGTATTGTAGGGTATGTTATGTAGGGTATGTATTGTAGGGTATGTTTTGTAAGGTATGTATTGTAGGGTATGTATGTATGTATGTAGGGTATGTATGTATGTATGTAGGGTATGTATGTAGGGTATGTATGTATGTATGTATGTATGTATGTATGTAGGGTATGTAGGGTATGTATGTATATTATGTATGTAGGGTATGTATGTAGGGTATGTATGTATATTATGTATAGTATTTATATATAGTATATAGGGTATGTATTGATGTATATATTTATGTATAGTATCTATAGTAAGTATGTATGTATTGTAATGTTATTTAATGCTTCTAACTTTTGTAATTTTTCAAAAAAGATCACTGCAAAACAGACACTGTCCTTCTTTATGAACAAATGATCTTCAATTAACAAAAATGAACTCACCTCACTATAATAATGTTCACAAGGAATGACCGGCAAACATTCACTTTATGTCTGGGCACCTGAAAAACAAGAAGAAATCATGTAATATACTTTATAGCATGTTGGCTCATCTCAGTTCTTTGCATGTGGCCTGAAGTCTATAAATGTAAGTAATTTATTGTAACTGCAAATCATTAATTACCTCCACCTCATTATTCACCAGTCAACAACGTACTTACCTTCTTACCTTTGGTCATCCTTCCATGGCCTACTCTTATTATTGGTATTTTTACCAACAGCAATATTTCTGAACATATAACAACTCACGAAAAATCAATGTACTTCATTCTCCATGTGTCCGTGGTGGAATACTACCTATGTTTTTGCTGTTGTTGTGTTCAACAACCTCTGTCCAATACATCATCACCATCAAAATCCCCACAACGCCATGGTGAGAAATGATCTATTTCTAGATAACATGCATAATAAAGTCCACCAAATTATTTCTTATACTTAGAGATTACAAAACGACACTTCTCCCCATCATCAACAAACAACAACGTCGTTTTCTCTTCGGTGCCAAGTACATGCTGTTCCTGTTATTGTTTTCAACTGCCTCACTGTCGAATGGATCATCATTAGAATAATAATAACAACAACGAGGCACGCCGCCGAATAGAGGCCACAAACTTTCAAATTGGCGCGAATTTAAAATAGCAATTGCGTCTTTACTTTCTTGCTATACCAAATGTAAAATTTGTTGTTAGAAATTGGCAGATAATTATAATTATATTACAATTTTTTGTATATATCGACAAAAGCATTGTTAGAAGATTGTTTTATTTTATTGGTAAGTTGAATGTTGAAATTTACCTTTCCTAAACAATCCTTATTTACACCGACAGCGTCTTCTTTAAAGCAACCGTTGTCTTTCATTGCATCGCAATGCACTGTCTTTTTAGCGTTTCTGTCATGTGGTTTTTTAGCGTTTCTGTCATCTGGCTTCTCCGTTAATGTCCAGCCACTTTTGTTATTATTAACAAAGTAAAGTAAAGTGAAGTTTTTTATAAAGTATGTATTTCACTCCTTCACTTCAGCATGACATTTTCTTCTCATTTCTTCACTCAACTCAATCAACATAATAATATACAAGTTAAACATGTTAAACATTCCTTAGTATTAATGGCAACTTTCTCTTTACAAGATAATCAATTCATCCAAATCATCTTTCTTCTTTTGTAAAAACAGGATTTCCAAAAAAGTTGAATCCTCAAAATATTTGGTGAGTGTCACAACAATTGCTCTTATACGAAGCCTATTTTAATTAATGTTTAAATGCCTCACTCTGTAATGTACATTCATATACCAAATTTTAAGCTTAACTACTATATTTAAAGTAGTATTAACAATTGCAACAAATTCTTATCATAGAAAGCAAATTTACTGCACAATGCAAATAAAATCTAGCCTTTACAAACACATCAAATGTAGGTTTATAGATTTTTCTTTGCAAGAATGAAATGGATGATTAACTTTTCAAATCCATTCATTATCACAACTGTTTTCCTTTTAGTTGTTAAAGAACACAATAGAGAGAGTGATGTAGGTCATAAGATAAAGTGCTCCAATATTTTTTATTGGAAACTTTCAATAACCAATAATTTAATTCAACAATCAAGAGTAATTCCAAACATTTCTTACAATTATGTTTTAAATTATTTATTTTATCTTGCAGCTCACCACAAAACAACAAACCCATCACAAAACTTGCTCACAAAAATCACTCTTATTTCAAATTTTCACTTAATTGGGTTGCATATAAAACACATTTTTTTCTTTTTTTATATTATCTCTTGCAAAATGCCAAGAAAAGCCAAAAAGGGCATTACCGGCACCAGTCGTCGTAATCAAATGCGGGATGCAGCTCGCCGCGTCGTGAGAATAACCAACAGCCTCATCCTGCTGATTTGCCACCTGATATATGGTACAGGAAGCAGTGAATGATCTTCACCAGTTGCAGCAAGAATACCCTCAGCAACCAGCCCAGAATATCAACCACTCCCACTTCATTATCCACAAATGCAGGCATTATATGTGCCATGGCAACTACCTGTGATGCTTCCCCACTACGGACTTATAGCAGTTCCACAACCAATAAACATGGCTTACAATATCCTGCAGCACTGGCCCTCAACTTCAGGTACACAACTCAATAATTTCTGCTAATCTTTTCAAAATAAGATAACTATAATTATACAGCTTTTTGTAATTAAAAAATATCAAAATTAAACCAGTTATTATATCAACCAAATTATCAATATTTTCCATCTGCAGGTACCGCGATGGTTATGCAGTTGCAACCACCCCTTCTGAATCGTAATCATGAAGGTCAGCAGCAATACAAACGGCAGATGTGGAGATGCTTAATGTAAATCAAGCTCAAAATGAGAATGAGGTAAATTAAAATTCTTACCACAACCTAACTACAGTTAGGCAATTCCATTTTCCATAACCCAAATGCCTCATGTAAATTGCCCTATTTTACACATGTATCATACGTTTCATATGAATTTTATCAATTTACATAATCACACAGCAATGACGTTTAAATTTCAATAACTAATTACTTCATGTAACTAATTTCATTTAATTTTCATTATCAACAGATACGGCCAATGCAGATGCAACCCGAAACACATATTGAAAATGAATATAATGAAATTGAAAGGCCGGCACAACCTGATGAAATCAACGTGGAACAACAATTCCATTCCACATGATAATCAGGTAAAACAGACTACCATCACAATTGGCTTAGAATACACCAGTCATTCTCTATAGCACCATGTCAGGAATTATTTTGCTCTCTAAATAGACATATCTTCACAAGTTTCAGTTTTATGCATTTCAAAACACATGATGAATTATATTAACTAAGATTACATTGATTTCAGGATCCACAATATTGCCTGCTGCTATGGCAATTGCAAGCCAACGTTCAAAATGACAATGAAGAGAATGAAATAGCGGTACAACCACAAGAAGTTGAAATGCAACACGAAATCCCACCACAACACCAAGATGATGTCCCCAACCCATCGAACACAAGAAGGGAAGTAAATCAACCTATTGTTGAAATTCCTCAATTCTCCCCAATGCCTCATCATCTTGGAAAATGACGAGGACATGTATTCACTGTGAAGCAAAATACTTTCGAGAGGAACTCAACTCAAGAAGGCAATACAACAAATGTTGTTGGGAGGATTAATACTCTCGATCCCATTCAACCACCCCCGGCAAATGTGATGCATTTATACACTGGAACTACTGATGAATCTAAATATTTTCTCAAAAATTTCCGTAGATACAATTCACTAATGGCGATGGCATCCTGGACAGCTAATGTTGTAAGACACGCTAATGCAGGACCACCAGTCATCACCATACATGGAAGTGCATACCATATGACAGGTAAATATAAGTCCGTCTCTTATCTCTTATATGATGCTACATTTTCATATAATAGCTTCACATGATGAAACGGATGTTGACAGAACAGCTCAATCTTTCCGACCAACATGCAATGGATAAGCTCTCTATGCTTGCCTGAATATGAAGAGTTGTCCAATCGAAAATCAAGGCGCTTTATGATGCTTTCATAACAAAGCATTGCTGCATTGAAAATTACAGTTGATATAACGAAGTACAATTTGTAATGTTTCCTTGCATTCAACAGGGGTAACTGAAACGACAGGTCCCGAAAATATGCAGAATTATATATTATGGACACCCAACAGCACTGCAAGAACGCCAGAACACAGCCAGAGAACAAAACTTGGACTTAGACATGGTGGCGCTGCTGCAAAACGAATTGATGGCAGTAAATCGGTTTGC
This sequence comes from Sanderia malayensis, assembly GCA_013076295.1. NCBI lineage: Eukaryota > Metazoa > Cnidaria > Scyphozoa > Semaeostomeae > Pelagiidae > Sanderia > Sanderia malayensis. Next base: position 12,077 of record RQOL01000426.1, on the reverse strand, counting down.
TCAACATTTTAAACAATGGGAGAAGTACTGGAAGAGCAAAGGCAGCAAGCCATTGCCAATGATCAGCCTATTCCCACTTCAAGATGATTATTACCGGTCGCCCAGAACAAGATCGAAGATATGAAATCCTACTGCCAGAGAAATTGCAGCAGTCTACACTACACGCAATGGCGGTGCTCCTAATCCGAGAATAGAGAGCTTCAATTCGAACAAGGCGTGGTAATCTTATGAAGATTAATGCCTTAGATCCTGTTGCGGATCCTCTAACCTATCCATTGTTGTTCTTTCAGGGTGATCGTGGATACAGCTTGGACCTTCAACGTCTACCTACACGTGAAGGACAAGGCCAGCAAAATGCTGATGGTAACCACCGTATTAAACTCACAATCGCCGAATATTATTCGTACCGAATACAAGTCAGAAATCAACTGTCTACCATCCACAGGGCAACACTTCTCTTTCAACAATATTTAGTGGACGCATACACCAAAATAGAAGGAAACAAGCTCAACTGGATTTTGCACAATCAACGGCAATTACGTGCTGACAGTTATCGAGGCCTAATGGATCACCTGAACAGAAGGGCTGAAATCGAAAATCAAATGGCCAGGGCAAACAATCCCAACGAACCCCTTCATATTGATGTCGGTCGTGTTGTGATACTTCCCTCATCTTTTTCAGGCATTCAACGAAATATGTACCAGAACTTTCAAGATGCAATGACTATCGTCAGAAGTATGGCAAGCCTGACATCTTCCTAACCATGACGGCCAATCCCAGATGGAAGGAGATTTCAGAGAACATTCTACCACACCAGAAGGCAAATGACCGGCCTGACATCGTCACACGAGTATTTCAACTCAAACTACAAGAACTACTGGAAGATATCCTTCACAAGCACATTCTGGGACACACTATTGCACATGTATATGTCATCGAATTTCAGAAGAGAGGACTACCACACGCTCACATGATTCTGTTCCTGTCTCAGGCTGATAGACCGCGAACACCGAAGAGGTAACATCTACAACAATAATTTATATATAGAGTACGATATATAATCATCAGTTGTATTGCTTAGTAAAAACACAATGCATTTTGATGTGTAGAACTTACATGTGATATTTTTCCTCGAAACCTACAGGTAGATCGACTCATATCAGCTGAAATTCCGGACCCACAGGATGCAAGATATCACAAGTTAGTGCTGAAGCACATGACACATGGACCATGCGGTGATATAAACCCCGGATGTGTTTGCATGGAGAATAACAAATGCAAGAAACGATTTCCGAAAGATCGCACTGCCGAAACACAACTTAATGCGAATGGTTATCCACTCTACAGACGACGCTGTCGTCACCCAGTCAATCTAGAAGATCGACTTCTAGATGATACATGGGTTGTGCCACATAATCGCTATCTTCTACTCAAGTATCAGTGTCACATTAATCTCGAAATATGTAGCACTGTGAAGTCCGTGAAATATATTTTCAAATATATTCATAAAGGACAAGATATGGCACACGTGGAAATTCTGGAAGGACAGCAGCAACAAGTACCTCAAGATATTGAGCACGATGAAGTACGCCAATACATCAACGCTCGGTATATTGGACCACACGAAGCTGTTCACAGAATATTCCAATTTTCCATGCACGAGAAAAGTCACACTATAAAACGTCTGCATGTTCATTTACCTGATCAGCAGACCGTATACTTTCAGGATAATGGAAGGGTCGAACAATTACAAAACATCAATGAAAAAAACCACACTGACGTCTTGGTTTGAATTGAATGCACAAGACCCGGCTGCACGCCAATATCTCTATCACGAGATTCCTGAACACTATGTTTTCAACGAGCGCACCAAAACATGGAAAGCAAGACAGCGGAGAACACTGCCTGTCATAGGCAGAATATATCAAGTTCACCCACGACCATGTGAGCAAAGGTTCGCACTGAGACTATTGCTTCTCCATAAACGAGGTGCCACGTCGTTTGAAGATCTTCGTACGATAGAAGGAAACCTATGCAATTCCTTCAAAGACGCTGCTTTAGCTCTAGGTCTGTTGGAAGATGATGCTGAAATCATACGCTGTTTGGAGGAGGCAGTCATTTTCAACATGCCAGTACAACTGAGACAGTTGTTTGCAACATTACTCCTTTTTCAAACACCTTCTGATTCGCAGCACTCTTCAACATGTTCAAAGAAGCATTGAGTGAAGACTTTGTACGACGTGATCAAGTCAATCATCCAGATATGGCCATAGCTTTTGAAGACCGACACATGTATCAATGTCTACATGACATTGACGAAAATTTGAAAGTACATGGTCAATCGATCACTAATTATGCTGACCTTCCTCAACTTCCAGCCGACTATGTCATTCCTGAACGAGGTACTAATGTGTTATTTTCAAATATGTACTGTATTAGTAAGAATATAATAATGTATCCTAAATCGTGCAGACAAGGGCATTTACGTATTTTTGCACATGATTCTCCTAGCTTTCTTTCCAATTTTATTGCAATATATTTCACTTTTATTACAGAGGAAATGACATCGATGTTGGCAATGCCAGAGAGGAAGGAGAACGAATGCTGGCCGCATTGAACCCTGAACAGCGAGCCATATACACGGGAATCACTGATGCTATCAACGCGCAATCCGAACAGAACTGTCACTTTGTTGACGGGCCGGCTGGAACCGGAAAACTTTCCTTTACAACACGTTGGTTCACAATCTGCAAGCCAATGGACATAAAGTTCAGTGCATGGCGTGGTCAGGAATTGCTGCAACACTGCTCATAAATGGTAGAACTTCACATTCTACCTTTCAAATTCCTATACCACTTCAAGCTGAATCAACGTGAATGTCAAGAGACAGAGCAGGAGAGCACAGGTATTGCGCGAAACTACCCTATTCATATGGGATGAAGCTTCCATGATTCCCGCACTTGCATTACAAGCAGTCGACCGACTGCTTCGAGACATTACACATGTCGACAGACCATTTGGTGGCAAGTTCATGCTACTTGGTGGTGATTTCAGACAGTTCTACCTGTCGTCACGAAAGCAGGAAGGGAAAGAATTGTAGCAGAGACTCTAAAATCACACCAGATCATTGATCTATGGACAAAGTTTCAGCAGCATCGTTTACACACCAACATGAGAGCCGTTCAAGATGATTCATACCGTGAATTCTCAGAATGGCTTCTCAGACTTGGCAACAAGCAAGAAGCACACGATGCACTGGACAACGTCATTCTGCCACAACAGATATGCACTTCGTCTAAAGAAGACATGCTGAACTTCATTTTTCCCAGGCCGAACACACCAGATTCACACCTAATGATGGATCCTGTAACAATGTCTGAACGCTGTTGCTGACTCCGAAGAATGACTTATCACATCAAGTGAACGACTTAATTCTGGACAGACTTCAAACAGCCGAAAGAACTTATTACAGCACAGACAGTGTTGTCACAGACGATCCAGATGAGGAAGAGGCCTACCCCATTGAATTTCTCAACCAACTCACTCCGAATGGAATGCCGTTGCACAGACTTAAACTCAAGGTAGGAAGAGTACAATATTTCATCCTATTAACATTAAATTATTATGTGCAAAGGTAGTGCACCATAAAAAAGCCGTCATTAATCACAAAATATTCATTGCATTAGGTTGGTGCAACGATCATTCTTCTGCGGAATCTCAATCCAAAGAAAGGTCTTTGCAACGGAACAAGACTCATAGTTCGGCATCTCCGACGTCACGTGATTACGGCAGAGATCATTACGAAGGAGCACAGAGGACAACGGGTCATGATTCCCAAGATCACAGTCTCCACTCAGGACACGGAAATGCCGTTCAAAATGAAACGCCGACAGTTTCCAGTCAGACTTGCATACTGCTTGACAATCAACAAGGCACAGGGGCAATCCCTGAGGTATGTTGGTTTGTACTTACCTGAGCCCGTGTTCACACATGGTCAGTTATATGTGGCCATGTCAAGAGCAACATCATTTAACGGGCTAAAAGTATTCCTCCCAGAGGAAACACACAGGAAAACAAAGAACATTGTTTTCCAAGAAGTCCTGTAAAGGCTTCATCCTAGAGCGACCATCTGCACAGTTGCTCTACAGAGGGCTGCCTACCAAAACGCACATACACACATTCAAGGGTACGGGTATTGTGTGTCAACGCAGATCACGTCGCACATAAGTGTGATGTACAGCCGTTACTGGCACCTTTCTAGAATGCATTCATTCTAGATAACACTGATCTGCGGAGACCAACTGGACATTACACCCTCCACATGTCCAGGGGTGACTGCACCACACACAGCAGTCGGCACAGTCCTGAATCCTGGTAGCGCCCGATTATTAAGAGTTATGCGTTGCCATTTTCTCCGATATTGCCTATGGGAAAGTGGATTTCCTTACTCTGTGAAAACTGCAAGTTGTCCCTTAAGGATAGTTACTTTTGCAAAACATCGCACTATCAATAACATCCCCCCTCTCCTTTTAATACATGAAACTTGATCTAAATCTATAGAGGCCCTTAGTGTTTACTGTTATATATTTCCAAATTTCAATTGCACTTTTCACCAACAAGGAAAACTCGAACAAAGGTTACTCCTTGACGCTGGTGTTCGAGCTTTTAACTAATGTAACCGGCAATCTTATTCTTTTTTTTTGCTTATGTACAAACGTAATCCTCAAAACAAACGAACGGGTTATTGAAAGAATACATTCACGCCGTGGCAGAGATGTATGCTTGCTGAGAGTGAAGTGCTATTGAAGAATCCAAATTGAGGTACTGTCATTTTGCTAAAGACGTCGCTTAACCAATCAATTTTGCAACCTGAACTACGGATTGTATGTATCAATTTTTATGGATATTGACCATTCACCAATTTTAATAGTAGACTATATCATGACTCAACCCTTCGCATTCGTACTTCGCATACAATACAAAATATCTATCCACGTCCTTTCAAAACATGTTTTTGTACTGTATTGTATATCTTTCAGATCTTCCGCATTAATAATAAGGTTTTTAAATTAGCGATTTACGTTTTCAATAGAAGAATGCCAGGCAGATAAATCGTTAGAGTTTCAATATTCATATATTTGTGTATTTGTCCCATATAAAATCTCCATTCAGATAATATCATAACAAAATTTATCGACTTCGTTTTTAATTAGATGCATTTCTGCTAAGATCATTGAAACGAGGCGAGACTTCTGTCTCCCATTTCAAACGCCTTTGTGCTGTCTATGTATGATTTTCATCTATGTTATGTCTCATCATCGCACTATTGTTGCCTGTCGGGCAGGGCTCTCATTTTTAAGGATTTTTCCTTAAACTAAGGAATTTTGGAGATTTTTAAGGGTACTTTTAAGGAATTTAAGTTTTTCAGGATTTTTTAAGGAATTTTCCAAATTTAGAACTAGAACACAACATACTAAAAAACAAAGCAAAACTACACACATCTACTATGCAAGTGCTGGTAGTGCAAGTGTCAATCTTCGGTAATTTTAGTAATTGTGGCACTTCCCCACCCAAATATATTGGTTGGTTGCCCTATCACCAAGTAAATAGAATAGTTAGGTGTTAGAAGCGTTTTCCGGCTCAGCATGAATGCAACTTTTTGCGATTGACCATTTGTAAATGACGGCAGTTGTGATTTTTAGTTATGTGGTACAGTTATGTGCCAAAAAACCAAAATTATGCAAATTAAGAAAATTCACCATACGTTGATAACAGCACTACGTGTTAAAGTTTCAATTCCTGTATAAGATTCGCATTATTACATTATTATTATTATTATTATTATGCATCTAAGGAATTTTTGTAAAATCTAAGGATATTTTCGTAAAATTCTAAGGATTTTTACATGAAGCGAAATGAGAGCCCTGCTGTCGGGACAAAGTTTCTGCCTGCCAACAAATGGCATCGAGTCGGATTTAGTTGCTGAACTCAATGAAATTATACCTCATAAAGCCTTCCTGGCTCAAAGGAAACAACTACCTTGCTCTTCACCAAAGGTAAGTCAGGTTAATTTTCATTTTGGACAATCAAACAATGGATATTTAGATATAAGGGAATTTGATACTGAAATGAGAGAAAATGAAGCTCAGGTAGAGGAGATACCCCTATTGACTTAAGGGAGACAACTAGGCTGCTGTGAATGAGGAGAGGACATTTTTATCCCTTTCCATTTGATATGTTGAGTGGAAATTGCTTAGCTTAGGCCATTTCTACTTTACTCACGGTTTACATATAGTAGTTTGTTAGGCCAGAATTCTGGAAATTCTCCAATGAAATGTGCATTGCTATATCGAAATCTTCCTGGGGCTTTTGTTTTCGTGAATATAGTTCCTAACCAATTTATTGACTTTGTGGCTTCCTTCTTTGTTTTACGAGCAAAGCTCATTGATATCCCAACATGAACCTGCTTTCATTTCTGTTTATCCAAGATGTTTAATTGTTGTAATGTGTACATGAAGGAAACCAGTGAAAGTCAAGTTCAAGCCCTGGGAAAATTCCACACTTTATTTACTTACCACCTTCCTCATTGCACGTGCATTGCATAACTGTTTTGTCGAATACACTCATTAATGCTCTTTTCCTATTTTTTGTACAGATTCATTTAGTCAAAGGCAATGGAAAATTAAATCAATGGTTCAAAATGTTCTCTTCAAATTATTTCCCAAGTCAGGTATAATATTCAAGGTATGATGCTCTCTGTTCCATATGAACAATTAATGCACCTTGCTTGAAAAGCAGACTGAATAAATAAATGCTAAATAATATTTCTACATTGACTACCACTAAATGTTTTCTTAACGAATCACTTACAGTATTCTAAACCTGTAGGTACTTAATTCTTCCTCATTGTCACTTAATGATGTTCCTTATCAGGTAGATGTGTTGTCGTAAGCTCAGTGTGCCAGGCATAGACGGCAATGATTTCACAACCATTAGAGCACAACATTTTCAAATTTAGTGGGAAGCATACATTGTATCAATCACTGATAGAATCCTCCATTACATTGGACAAAACAAGCTAACATGGCTCTTACCACACAAGCAAACATTATTAATGCATTTTAATAATCTATATGTGCATAAATATGTCTTTGTTATCATACTTGAATATTGAGAGTCTTGCATGATAAGTTTCCCATTGTAGATATCTTTTAACCAGAACCTCATAGTGTATGGTGTGTCCTCATTCATTCACTGTGGAAGTGCTTAACAAACTATGTTTCTGTTTTTTTTATCAACAACATTCTAATTGTATATATCATTGACACTTGCTTATGTTTTCAGTATGTAGACACTGTATTACATGAACTGTACTACCATCTTACAATGTGTCTTATATCATAAAGAGCTTTCCCATACAATTAACATGCAAGCACAGAAACTTATTGAATCCTCAGAACAATTACAACATAATAGTAACTTGAAGTAACAAGCTTTTCTATAAGGAACCTACATGTATAAGGTAGAAAACTTAAGGAACGTTTACTACTACAGACCAAATCACTAAGGCATCTTTTAATTTTTAGTATATTAATATTTCCGCACTATTCAAAATTGAGAAGCCGGTTCCATTGATTTTCAGTACTTTTACATTATTTGAAGCTTCTTCATGTGTTAACCTCTTATCCTTTCATACAGCAAAACGATGAATTTGAATGCTTTTCTTGCGTCTCTACTAATTATGTCCACCAAATGCCAAACTTAAAATTAAAGACCTTTTACAAGTACAAAGTGGTCAAAGGATCTCAAAATAACAAACTTAAACAACTAGGCCCTCAGCTAGGTTCCTTATAAAAAAAACGTGTATTCTCATCGCAATTGTAATTTGTAATTCTAATAGTTATCGCATAATTCCAAGTTTTGTTGCTCTTTAAAACTACAGTCACAATAAAATCAATGCAGCACCACGTAATGTCCTGCAGGAGCTAATACTATTATCATCAGATTTACACGGGAATTTCGGCGTCCTAGCAACAACAATAGCGGCGCGAAATTTAAAATTTTTCTTGCGTCATAGAGGACATAGCGTGCGTAAAAATTTTTTCAACCCACCACAAGAAAAACAAAATTACGTAAGTACATGTATTTTTAACGTTGCTTTTACTTTCACATGAAAATACAGGCTATTTATAACTAAACAGCTTTAAAAAAGCTCAAACTGCTATATTTTATGTCACAATTGCTATTGCAGTGGATATTATCACAATAACAATTTTATCCTTAACAGGTTCACTTGAAATAGATAAATTTTGTCACCACTGCTACCGTAAGTTCATGTATTCAGTTCTGCGTTTTCTGCCTGCCTTTAGTCTCTCCTCTTCATTGTAAGAAAGATAATTATTATTCATTATCTGCAGAAAATAAAACTGTGTCATATTAATACATTAAAAGTATATATTATTGTAACATCAACAGAACTGTATAGGCAAATTCAAACGACCGATACCCTATTAACTCACCTTTCATTGAATGACAATGACAATATATTTATATATAGTTTTAACATGGATACTGAAAATGAAGTTGCCATGCTGAGGGTGCTGAAACAGTTCAGACAGAGGATGATGAAGCAGTTGAGCCTGAAGTTGCCAACACTGTTCCAAAGGAACCCACAGTGGTTTATTGTGGAGAAGAAACTAAGGTAGCATTGAAAAATACTTTAATCCATATATTGATAAATCTAAACAAATGTTATGCATAGATTATCAAACTGCTTTACAAGGAAACACAAATGTATCCTATGTGAGTCACTGTTTTTAATATATTGTTCTCATATTAATCCTAGCTAATCAATTTTACTGACATTGGCTCACTAAAAAGGCAATGTGCCTTGAAGTTCAGTGCCATTAAAAGAGGCACCAAATTTCATTTTGTTAGCACCCTCGATGGGCATTTAACAAAGGATGAAATAGCGTAAGTTGCAATGCAATATTTCCATCTCATCTGTGTGTATAACATATTGCTTACTTTCAACTCCTTCTGTAACAATGTCTTTTTCTCTACAGGAAATCTGAAGAAATAAAAATAAAAATTATAGAAAAAAAAGATTCAAAAAATATAAAAAACAACAAAAAAAAATAAAGAAGAAGCGCACACGAGGTGCATGTGGGCAGATGTGCCCACAAAAGAAATTTTGTCTTTGGTAAGGGGCACAAACATTCAGAAAAAGTAATTGTAACTGTAATTGTGTTCATGTTTGTCTTTTGTTCGTTTTCTTTTCCTGTTATTTGTTTGTTTTGTTAAATTGTTAAATTTTGTACAACGATAAATTAGAATAACAATTAATAATAATAACATTGCAAAAATAATAACAAGACTATTACCTTTGAAAAACGGTGCATTCCGCCAACAAATATTTATCACCAACACTCTTCTTGGACATGCTGTGACACAAACCCTAAAAATTTACAAGAAATGTATTTCAAAAACCCGTCTTTATAAATGAACAAGATGTGGCCTTTGGGATGCATAATGATCTCATATAATTCAATATACTTACCTGAAGAACAGTCAAAAATTGCCTGCATTGACATCGCACCACACAAATCCCATACGTAGCACAGAGAGTACCTAAAATTCACGAATAATACATGTAATAAAACGTAAGTAGCACAGAATCGTATCTCATTTTCCAATGCGAACAATGTATCATCCGTTTTTCTCAAATGTGGCCTATTCTCAAGGGATTCGTGGTCAAATACTATATTTGCTAAAGTCTTATACGCTAGAAAAATGAATCAAAACCTTCACAGAAACACTATAGATTATTTAAAGATGTAACCTGAAAGATCGCAATGATATAATACGATCTGGAAAACCTACTTACCATCACCACAGAACAGAAAAGATGAAAGGAAGGACGCATTGCCTTGCCACCACATGTTCTTTGTTCACTTGAGTTGAGTTCTCTTGGGTTGGGTTGGGTTGATTGTAAGCCAATCCAGCTCAATCAAATAATTACGTCAAAACGGGACGGCATAACAATAGAATTTGTTGTGTGATTTTGATTTATGCTATGTTTCGTCAACGTAGCAATTTCTCATGCTGGTTGTGGTTGTGCTGTCCGAATATTCGTTTCCCAAATCTTGGATTGCAATGGAACTTGATGGTGAAATAAGAGAAAGTAAAGCTGAGAGAAACATTCATTTTGCCGCAGCTCAGGAGTAAGTAGACTTTATTTTTAATTTCACCCCATTCAAGTTCCCATATAGTTGCTTAGGCCAATTGTATTTCACTCAAACATATAGTTTCCTCAGGCCAAAATTGACAACTCCGCTTATGTTTCATGGCTCTTTATATTTAATGATTTCGGAAAGAGTGTTAATGCTGTACCCACATGTTTCAGTGGCTTTAATTTTGTTATAATTTTTCGTTGACGATTCTTTTCACTTTGTGGCTGCCTTCTTTGCCTTACCAACCAAGCCCAATACTCCTATGAAACTCCTTTCACCATGCAATTCCCATCCCATTGATGATGATTATGAAGTACTTTTGCATTCGTTATCCACGGTGTCCCGTGCTTATCCTTATGTTCTATATGATTGAAACTAATGTAAAACCAATCCCAGCCGTAGAAATCGTTGTACTTCATTTAATTTAATAAAGCTTTTTCATGGCAATTGCATTAAATGATCTGTTTTGTCTGTAATGTCATACTGTAATGTTATGTCATACTGATCAATATTAATTTCTTTATTTCTTTTCATAATGATATACATTAAATCAACATCAAAGGAAAATTAAACTCCACAGATTCTCCAAATCCAAATCCAATTATTTTTTAGCCTTGATAGTAATAAACCAACATATTAAATAGAATATAATTTGTCTCTTTCACTTTGTAGATCTACTGATGTACATCATTGTACCAATGCAAGTATTGGAGGCTACATACTTATTGCTTTATCAAAAATCAATGCATCAGTGTCATCAGTGTAAGTCAAAATTAATTTAAATTCTGGACATTCATCATCAATGGTCCTTTACTGTTTATACCTATCCTATATTAGGTTGACAAAAGACCACATCCAAGTGTCAATCCATGCACTCAACTAATAGCAGGCTAATTGTTGTCGTCCCTAAAACAAAACAAACTTTTATCTTGCATCTTATCTACTGTACCATCAGTACGAGGCTTAGATGATGAAAACGAGGCTGACCGCTAAAACTAATTTCCATGCATGTTAAACACTACAATCGTGACAATAGATAGACAGGGCGGCGAGGGCGAGCCAAACCACTGTACGTGGGGTGGGAAAGGGCATGAGCGTTAGCGAATGCAGCGCACGAAGTGCGCCAACCACATTAAACTTTTTGTACTTGACGGGCTCCGGGAAGCGAGCGTAGCGAGTGCCCCCGGCTAGTATATACTATTCTACGATCACACGTGACCCGCCGACTGTGAACAATGGGCATTGTTTGTGAACAATCGACGTTCGAAACAATGGGATCAAAGGAATTTCGTTGTGATCAAAAAGGCTTTTTTCCTGGGGGTCAATAAGGGTGCAAATTGGCATCAAATGATCGCTGCATTGCGCTGATCACAGTAAAGTATGTGGCTAATTTCTACTCCAAACGGTTCGGGAGTTATGGCCCATTTTGTGTTCCGACTTTCTAGAAAGTTCCGAGACTGAGTTAATGAGATGCAAAACGAGCAAGGAGAAGCACGTGTTTTTTAGTTGAACGGGCGCAAGTTGCTCGGGTTTAACGTGAATACGTGCCGGAAATCAATTGTAAAGACGTGTCAATTTTGTCAGACCTGTGGAGACAATTGGTGAACAATTATTTCAAGGTATTTCCTTTATTCAATTGTTTTTGGCTTTAAATAGCACGAGTTTTGTTTTGTTTAACCTCACGTTTTTTGTGTTGGTCGAGGGCCTAACAAACACGAGGACAATTTTGATTTTCTCGGGTCGTTCTGGGCCGATTTTCTCATTTAAACTTTCGATAACTGTTTATTTACACAAGAACTAAAGTTTTATGGCTTTGTTTTTTTTGTTTTGTTGATTTCCTCTGTT
>RQOL01000425.1:0-101497 GCA_013076295.1 Sanderia malayensis | reverse complement strand
ACTAATGGTAAGTTTGGTCTTCGGGCCATTTGTTTGCCTGCAGGCCTGTTTTTGCCTTCGGGCCATGGTGTATTATCATAATAATACTATGATAAGTTTGTCTTTGGGCCATTCGTCTCCCTTTGGCCTTGCTTTTGCCTTGGGCCATGCATATATTATCATAACAATACTAATGGTAAGTTTGGTCTTCGGGCCATTTGTTTGCCTTCGGGCCTTTTTTTGCATTCGTGCCATGCGTATATTATCATAATAATGCTCATGAGAAGTTTGGTCTTTGGGCCATTTGGTTGCTTGGGCCACGCGCCTATTATCATAATAATACTAAGGCTAATTTTGGTCTTTGGGCCATTCGTCTCCCTTTGGGCCTTGCTTTTGCCTTTGGGCCATGCATATATTATCATAACAATACTAATGGTAAGTTTGGTCTTCGGGCCATTTGTTTGCCTGCAGGCCTTGTTTTTGCCTGCGGGCCATGCATATATTATCATAATAAAACTATTGATAAGTTTGCTCTTTGGGCCATTCGTCTCCCTTTGGGCCTTGCTTTTGCCTTTGGGCCATGCATATATTATCATAACAATACTAATGGTAAGTTTGGTCTTCGGGCCATTTGTTTGCCTTCGGGCCTTTTTTTGCATTCGTGCCATGCGTATATTATCACAATAATGCTCCTGAGAAGTTTGGTCTTTGGGCCATTTGGTTGCTTTTGGGCCACGCGTCTATTATCATAATAATACTAAGGGTAAGTTTGGTCTTTGGGCCATTCGTCTCCCTTTGGGCCTTGCTATTGCCTTTGGGCCATGCATATATTATCATAACAATACTAAGGGTAAGTTTGATCGTTGGGCCATTTGTTTGCCTGCAGGCCTTGTTTTTGCCTTCGGGCCTTGCGTTTGCCTTCGTGCCATGCTGTTGCCTTTGGGCCATGCCGTTGCCTTCAGGCCATACCGTTGCCTTCAGGCCATGCGTATATTATCATAATAAAACTAATGCTAAGTTTGGTCTACGGGCCATTTGTTTGCCTTCGGGCCTTGTTTTTGCCTTCGGGCCATGCGTTTATTATCATAATAATGCTCATGAGAAGTTTGGTCTTCGGCCATTTGTTTGCCTGCAGGCCTTGTTTTTGCTTTCAGGCCATGCGTATATTATCGCAATAATACTACTGATAGGTTTGGTCTTCAGGCCATTTGTTTCCCTTCGGGCCATGCGTATATCATCATAATAATACTGATGGTAAGTTTGGTCTTCGGCCATTTGTTTGCCTCGGGCCTTGTTTTTGCCTTCGTGCCATGCGTATATTATCATAATAAGGCTCATGAGAAGTTTGGTCTTCGGGCCATTTGTTTGCCTTTGGCCACGTGTCTATTATCATAATAATACTAAAGGTAAGTCTTGTCTTCGGGGCATTCGTCTTCCTTTGGGCCCTGTTTTGCCTTTGGGCCATGCATATATTATCATAACAATACTAATGGTAAGTTTGGTATTCGGGCCATTTGTTTGCCTGCAGGCCTTGTTTTCGCCTGCGGGCCATGCATATATTATCATAATAATACTATTGATAAGTTTGGTCTTCAGGCCATTTGTTTGCCTTCGGCCATGCGTATATTATCATAATAATACTAATGGTAAGTTTGGTCTTCGGGCATTTGCTTGCCTGCAGGCCTTGTTTTTGCCTTCAGGCCATGCGTATATTATCATAATAATACTACTGATAGGTGTGGTCTTCAGGCCATTTGTTTGCCTTCGGGCCATGGGTATATTATCATAATAATACTAATGGTAAGTTTGGTCTTTGGGCCATTTTTGTGCCTTTGGGCCTTGCTTTTGCCTTTGCGCCATGCACATATTATCATAACAATACTAATGGTAAGTTTGGTCTTCGGGCCATTTGTTTGCCTTCCGGCCTTGTTTTTGCCTTCGTGCCATGCGTATATTATCATAATAATGCTCATGAGAAGTTTGGACTTTGGGCCATTTGGTTGCTTTTGGGCCACGCTTCTATTATCATAATAATACTAAAGGTAAGTTTGGTCTTTGGGCCATTCGTCTCCCTTTGGGCCTTGCTTTTGCCTTTGGGTCATGCATATATTATCATAACAATACTAATTGTAAGTTTGGTCTTCGGGCCATTTGTTTGCCTGCAGGCCTTGTTTTTGCCTTCGGGCCATGCGTTTATTATCATAATAATGCTCATGAGAAGTTTGGTCTTCGGGCCATTTGGTTGCCTTCGGGCCATGCGTATATTATCATAATAAAACTAATGGTAAGTTTGGTCTTCGGGCCATTTATTTGCCTGCGGGCCTTGTTTTTGCCTTCGGGCCATGCGTTTATTATCATAATAATGCTCATGAGAAGTTTGGTCTTCGGGCCATTTGGTTGCCTTTGGGCCACGCGTCTATTATCATAATAATACTAAGGGTAATTTTGGTTTTTGGGCCATTCGTCTCCCTTTGGGCCTTGCTTTTGCCTTTGCGTCATGCATATATTATCATAACAATACTAGTTGTAAGTTTGGTCTTCGGGCCATTTGTTTGCCTGCAGGCCTTGTTTTTGCCTTCGGGCCATGCGTTTATTATCATAACAATACTAATGGTAAGTTTGGTCTTCGGGCCATTTGTTTGCCTGCAGGCCTTGTTTTTGCCTGCGGGCCATGCATATATTATCATAATAAAACTATTGATAAGTTTGCTCTTTGGGCCATTCGTCTCCCTTTGGGCCTTGCTTTTGCCTTTGGGCCATGCATATATTATCATAACAATACTAATGGTAAGTTTGGTCTTCGGGCCATTTGTTTGCCTTCGGGCCTTTTTTTGCATTCGTGCCATGCGTATATTATCACAATAATGCTCCTGAGAAGTTTGGTCTTTGGGCCATTTGGTTGCTTTTGGCCACGCGTCTATTATCATAATAATACTAAGGGTAAGTTTGGTCTTTGGGCCATTCGTCTCCCTTTGGGCCTTGCTATTGCCTTTGGGCCATGCATATATTATCATAACAATACTAAGGGTAAGTTTGATCGTTGGGCCATTTGTTTGCCTGCAGGCCTTTTTTTGCCTTCGGGCCTTGCGTTTGCCTTCGTGCCATGCTGTTGCCTTTGGGCCATGCCGTTGCCTTCAGGCCATACCGTTGCCTTCAGGCCATGCGTATATTATCATAATAAAACTAATGCTAAGTTTGGTCTACGGGCCATTTGTTTGCCTTCGGGCCTTGTTTTTGCCTTCGGGCCATGCGTTTATTATCATAATAATGCTCATGAGAAGTTTGGTCTTTGGGCCATTTGGTTGCTTTTGGGCCACGCGCCTATTATCATAATAATACTAAGGCTAATTTTGGTCTTTGGGCCATTCGTCTCCCTTTGGGCCTTGCTTTTGCCTTTGGGCCATGCATATATTATCATAACAATACTAATGGTAAGTTTGGTCTTCGGGCCATTTGTTTGCCTGCAGGCCTTGTTTTTGCCTGCGGGCCATGCATATATTATCATAATAAAACTATTGATAAGTTTGCTCTTTGGGCCATTCGTCTCCCTTTGGGCCTTGCTTTTGCCTTTGGGCCATGCATATATTATCATAACAATACTAATGGTAAGTTTGGTCTTCGGGCCATTTGTTTGCCTTCGGGCCTTTTTTTGCATTCGTGCCATGCGTATATTATCACAATAATGCTCCTGAGAAGTTTGGTCTTTGGGCCATTTGGTTGCTTTTGGGCCACGCGTCTATTATCATAATAATACTAAGGTAAGTTTGATCTTTGGGCCATTCGTCTCCCTTTGGGCCTTGCTATTGCCTTTGGGCCATGCATATATTATCATAACAATACTAAGGGTAAGTTTGATCGTTGGGCCATTTGTTTGCCTGCAGGCCTTGTTTTTGCCTTCGGGCCTTGCGTTTGCCTTCGTGCCATGCTGTTGCCTTTGGGCCATGCCGTTGCCTTAGGCCATACCGTTGCCTTCAGGCCATGCGTATATTATCATAATAAAACTAATGCTAAGTTTGGTCTACGGGCCATTTGTTTGCCTTCGGGCCTTGTTTTTGCCTTCGGGCCATGCGTTATTATCATAATAATGCTCATGAGAAGTTTGGTCTTCGGCCATTTGTTTGCCTGCAGGCCTTGTTTTTTGCTTTCAGGCCATGCGTATATTATCGCAATAATACTACTGATAGGTTTGGTCTTCAGGCCATTTGTTTCCCTTCGGGCCATGCGTATATATCATAAATAATACTGATGGTAAGTTTGGTCTTCGGGCCATTTGTTTGCCTCGGGCCTTGTTTTTGCCTTCGTGCATGCGTATATTATCATATATAAGGCTCATGAGAAGTTTGGTCTTCGGGCCATTTGTTTGCCTTTGGGCCACGTGTCTATTATCATAATAATACTAAAGGTAAGTCTTGTCTTCGGGGCATTCGTCTTCCTTTGGGCCCTGTTTTGCCTTTGGGCCATGCATATATTTATCATAACAATACTAATGGTAAGTTTGGTATTCGGGCCATTTGTTTGCCTGCAGGCCTTGTTTCGCCTGCGGGCCATGCATATATTATCATAATAATACTATTGATAAGTTTGGTCTTCAGGCCATTTGTTTGCCCTTCGGGCATGCGTATATATCATAATAATACTAATGGTAAGTTTGGTCTTCGGGCATTTGCTTGCCTGCAGGCCTTGTTTTTGCCTTCAGGCCATGCGTATATTCATAATAATACTACTGATAGGTGTGGTCTTCAGGCCATTTGTTTGCCTTCGGGCCATGGGTATATTATCATAATAATACTAATGGTAAGTTTGGTCTTTGGGCCATTTTTGTGCCTTTGGCCTTGCTTTTGCCTTTGCGCCATGCACATATTATCATAACAATACTAATGGTAAGTTTGGTCTTCGGGCCATTTGTTTGCCTTCCGGCCTTGTTTTTGCCTTCGTGCCATGCGTATATTATCATAATAATGCTCATGAGAAGTTTGGACTTTGGGCCATTTGGTTGCTTTTGGGCCACGCTTCTATTATCATAATAATACTAAAGGTAAGTTTGGTCTTTGGGCCATTCGTCTCCCTTTGGGCCTTGCTTTTGCCTTTGGGTCATGCATATATTATCATAACAATACTAATTGTAAGTTTGGTCTTCGGCCATTTGTTTGCCTGCAGGCCTTGTTTTTGCCTTCGGGCCATGCGTTTATTATCATAATAATGCTCATGAGAAGTTTGGTCTTCGGGCCATTTGGTTGCTTCGGCCATGCGTATATTATCATAATAAAACTAATGGTAAGTTTGGTCTTCGGGCCATTTATTTGCCTGCGGGCCTTGTTTTTGCCTTCGGGCCATGCGTTATTATCATAATAATGCTCATGAGAAGTTTGGTCTTCGGGCCATTTGGTTGCCTTTGGGCCACGCGTCTATTATCATAATAATACTAAGGGTAATTTTGGTTTTTGGGCCATTCGTCTCCCTTTGGGCCTTGCTTTTGCCTTTGCGTCATGCATATATTATCATAACAATACTAGTTGTAAGTTTGGTCTTCGGGCCATTTGTTTGCCTGCAGGCCTTGTTTTTGCCTTCGGGCCATGCGTTTATTATCATAATAATGCTCATGAGAAGTTTGGACTTTGGGCATTTGGTTGCTTTTGGGCCACGCTTCTATTATCATAATAATACTAAAGGTAAGTTTGGTCTTTGGGCCATTCGTCTCCCTTTGGGCCTTGCTTTTGCCTTTGCGTCATGCATATATTATCATAACAATACTAATTGTAAGTTTGGTCTTCGGGCCATTTGTTTGCCTCCAGGCCTTGTTTTTGCCTTCGGGCCATGCGTATATTATCATAATAATACTACTGATAGGTTTGGTCTTCAGGCCATTTGTTTGCCTTCGGGCCATGCATATATATTATCATAAAAATACTGATGGTAAGTTTGGTCTTCGGCCATTTGTTTGCCTTCGGGCCTTGTTTTTGCCTTCGTGCCATGAGTATATTATCATAATAATGCTCATGAGAAGTTTGGTCTTCGGGCCATTTGGTTGCCTTTGGGCCACGTTTCTATATCATAATAATACTAAGGGTAAGTTTGGTTTTTGGGGCATTCGTCTTCCTTCGGGCCTTGTTTTGCCTTTGGGCCATGCATATATTATCATAACAATACTAATGGTAAGTTTGGTCTTCGGGCCATTTGTTTGCCTGCAGGCCTTGTTTTTGCCTTCGGGCCATGCGTGTATTATCATAATAATACTATTGATAAGTTTGGTCTTTGGGCCATTCGTCTCCCTTTGGGCCTTGCTTTTGCCTTTGGGCCATGCATATATTATCATAACAATACTAATGGTAAGTTTGGTCTTCGGGCCATTTGTTTGCCTTCGGGCCTTTTTTGCATTCGTGCCATGCGAATATTATCATAATAATGCTCATGAGAAGTTTGGTCTTTGGGCCATTTGGTTGCTTTTGGGCCACGCGTCTATTATCATAATAATACTAAGGGTAATTTTGGTCTTTGGGCCATTCGTCTCCCTTTGGGCCTTGCTTTTGCCTTTGGGCTATGCATATATTATCATAACAATACTAATGGTAAGTTTGGTCTTCGGGCCATTTGTTTGCCTGCAGGCCTTGCTTTTGCCTTCGGGCCATGCGTATATTATCATAAAATACTACTGATAGGTTTGGCCTTCAGGCCATTTGTTTGCCTTCGGGCCATGCGTATATTATCATAATAAAACT
The DNA here is from genome assembly GCA_013076295.1 of Sanderia malayensis. Lineage (NCBI taxonomy): Eukaryota > Metazoa > Cnidaria > Scyphozoa > Semaeostomeae > Pelagiidae > Sanderia > Sanderia malayensis. Next base: position 94,802 of record RQOL01000425.1, on the reverse strand, counting down.
AATGGTAAGTTTGGTCTTCGGGCCATTTGTTTGCCTTCGGGCCTTGTTTTTGCCTTCGGGCCATGCGTTTATTATCATAATAATGCTCATGAGAAGTTTGGTCTTCGGGCCATTTGGTTGCCTTCGGGCCATGCGTATATTATCATAATAAAACTAATGGTAATTTTGGTCTTCGGGCCATTTATTTGCCTGCGGGCCTTGTTTTTGCCTTCGGGCCATGCGTTTATTATCATAATAATGCTCATGAGAAGTTTGGTCTTCTGGCCATTTGGTTGCCTTTGGGCCACGCGTCTATTATCATAATAATACTAAGGGTAATTTTGGTTTTTGGGCCATTCGTCTCCCTTTGGGCCTTGCTTTTGCCTTGGCCATGCATATATTATCATAACAATACTAATGGTAAGTTTGGTCTTCGGGCCATTTGTTTGCCTGCAGGCCTTGTTTTTGCCTGCGGGCCATGCGTTTATTATCATAATAATGCTCATGAGAAGTTTGGTCTTCGGGCCATTTGGTTGCCTTCGGGCCATGCTTTTGCCTTTGGGCCATGCATATATTATCATAACAATACTAATGGTAAGTTTGGTCTTCGGGCCATTCGTTTGCCTTCGGGCCTTTTTTTGCCTTCGTGCCATGCGTATATTATCATAATAATGCTCATGAGAAGTTTGGTCTTTGGGCATTTGGTTGCTTTTGGCCACGCGTCTATTATCATAATAATACTAAGGGTAAGTTTGGTCTTTGGGCCATTCGTCTCCCTTTGGGCCTTGCTATTGCCTTTGGGCCATGCATATATTATCATAACAATAATAAGGGTAAGTTTGATCGTTGGGCCATTTGTTTGCCTTCGGTCCTTGTTTTTTTGCCTTCGGGCTATGCGTATAATATTATAATAATACTATTGATAAGTTTGGTCTTCAGGCCATTTGTTTGCCTTCGGGCCATGCGTATATTATCATAATAATACTAATGGTAAGTTTGGTCTTTGGGCCATTTTTGTGCCTTTGGGCCTTGCTTTTGCCTTTGCGCCATGCACATATTATCATAACAATACTAATGGTAAGTTTGGTCTTCGGGCCATTTGTTTGCCTTCCGGCCTTGTTTTTGCCTTCGTGCCATGCGTATATTATCATAATAATGCTCATGAGAAGTTTGGACTTTGGGCCATTTGGTTGCTTTTGGGCCACGCTTCTATTATCATAATAATACTAAAGGTAAGTTTGGTCTTTGGGCCATTCGTCTCCCTTTGGGCCTTGCTTTTGCCTTTGGGTCATGCATATATTATCATAACAATACTAATTGTAAGTTTGGTCTTCGGGCCATTTGTTTGCCTGCAGGCCTTGTTTTTGCCTTCGGGCCATGCGTTTATTATCATAATAATGCTCATGAGAAGTTTGGTCTTCGGGCCATTGGTTGCCTTCGGGCCATGCGTATATTATCATAATAAAACTAATGGTAAGTTTGGTCTTCGGGCCATTTATTTGCCTGCGGGCCTTGTTTTTGCCTTCGGCCATGCGTTTATTATCATAATAATGCTCATGAGAAGTTTGGTCTTCGGGCCATTTGGTTGCCTTTGGCCACGCGTCTATTATCATAATAACACTAAGGTAATTTTGGTTTTTGGGCCATTCGTCTCCCTTTGGGCCTTGCTTTTGCCTTTGCGTCATGCATATATTATCATAACAATACTAGTTGTAAGTTTGGTCTTCGGGCCATTTGTTTGCCTGCAGGCCTTGTTTTTGCCTTCGGGCCATGCGTTTATTATCATAATAATGCTCATGAGAAGTTTGGACTTTGGGCCATTTGGTTGCTTTTGGGCCACGCTTCTATTATCATAATAATACTAAAGGTAAGTTTGGTCTTTGGGCCATTCGTCTCCCTTGGGCCTTGCTTTTGCCTTTGCGTCATGCATATATTATCATAACAATACTAATTGTAAGTTTGGTCTTCGGGCCATTTGTTGCCTCCAGCCTTGTTTTTGCCTTCGGGCCATGCGTATATTATCATAATAATACTACTGATAGGTTTGGTCTTCAGGCCATTTGTTTGCCTTCGGCCATGCATATATATTATCATAAAAATACTGATGGTAAGTTTGGTCTTCGGCCATTTGTTTGCCTTGGGCCTGTTTTTGCCTTCGTGCCATGAGTATATTATCATAATAATGCTCATGAGAAGTTTGGTCTTCGGCCATTTGGTTGCCTTTGGGCCACGTTTCTATTATCATAATAATACTAAGGGTAAGTTTGGTTTTTGGGGCATTCGTCTTCCTTCGGGCCTTGTTTTGCCTTTGGCCATGCATATATTATCATAACAATACTAATGGTAAGTTTGGTCTTCGGGCCATTTGTTTGCCTGCAGGCCTTGTTTTTGCCTTCGGGCCATGCGTGTATTATCATAATAATACTATTGATAAGTTTGGTCTTTGGGCCATTCGTCTCCCTTTGGGCCTTGCTTTTGCCTTTGGGCCATGCATATATTATCATAACAATACTAATGGTAAGTTGGTCTTCGGCCATTTGTTTGCCTTCGGGCCTTTTTTTGCATTCGTGCCATGCGAATATTATCATAATAATGCTCATGAGAAGTTTGGTCTTTGGGCCATTGGTTGCTTTTGGGCCACGCGTCTATTATCATAATAATACTAAGGGTAATTTTGGTCTTTGGCCATTCGTCTCCCTTTGGGCCTTGCTTTTGCCTTTGGCTATGCATATATTATCATAACAATACTAATGGTAAGTTTGGTCTTCGGGCCATTTGTTTGCCTGCAGGCCTTGCTTTTGCCTTCGGGCCATGCGTATATTATCATAATAATACTACTGATAGGTTTGGCCTTCAGGCCATTTGTTTGCCTTCGGCCATGCGTATATTATCATAATAAAACTAATGGTAAGTTTGGTCTTCGGGCCATTTGTTTGCCTTCGGGCCTTGTTTTTGCCTTCGGGCCATGCGTTTATTATCATAATAATGCTCATGAGAAGTTTGGTCTTCGGGCCATTTGGTTGCCTTCGGGCCATGCGTATATTATCATAATAAAACTAATGGTAATTTTGGTCTTCGGCCATTTATTTGCCTGCGGGCCTTGTTTTTGCCTTCGGGCCATGCGTTTATTATCATAATAATGCTCATGAGAAGTTTGGTCTTCTGGCCATTTGGTTGCCTTTGGGCCACGCGTCTATTATCATAATAATACTAAGGGTAATTTTGGTTTTTGGGCCATTCGTCTCCCTTTGGGCCTTGCTTTTGCCTTTGGCCATGCATATATTATCATAAACAATACTAATGGTAAGTTTGGTCTTCGGGCCATTTGTTTGCCTGCAGGCCTTGTTTTGCCTGCGGGCCATGCGTTTATTATCATAATAATGCTCATGAGAAGTTTGGTCTTCGGGCCATTTGGTGCCTTCGGGCCATGCTTTTGCCTTTGGGCCATGCATATATTATCATAACAATACTAATGGTAAGTTTGGTCTTCGGGCCATTCGTTTGCCTTCGGGCCTTTTTTTGCCTTCGTGCCATGCGTATATTATCATAATAATGCTCATGAGAAGTTTGGTCTTTGGGCCATTTGGTTGCTTTTGGGCCACGCGTCTATTATCATAATAATACTAAGGGTAAGTTTGGTCTTTGGGCCATTCGTCTCCCTTTGGGCCTTGCTATTGCCTTTGGGCCATGCATATATTATCATAACAATAATAAGGGTAAGTTTGATCGTTGGGCCATTTGTTTGCCTTCGGTCCTTGTTTTTTGCCTTCGGGCTATGCGTATAATATTATAATAAATACTATTGATAAGTTTGGTCTTCAGGCCATTTGTTTGCCTTCGGCCATGCGTATATTATCATAATAATACTAATGGTAAGTTTGGTCTTTGGGCCATTTTTGTGCCTTTGGGCCTTGCTTTTGCCTTTGCGCCATGCACATATTATCATAACAATACTAATGGTAAGTTTGGTCTTCGGGCCATTTGTTTGCCTTCCGGCCTTGTTTTTGCCTTCGTGCCATGCGTATATTATCATAATAATGCTCATGAGAAGTTTGGACTTGGGCCATTTGGTTGCTTTTGGGCCACGCTTCTATTATCATAATAATACTAAAGGTAAGTGTGGTCTTTGGGCCATTCGTCTCCCTTTGGGCCTTGCTTTTGCCTTGCGTCATGCATATATTATCATAACAATACTAATTGCAAGTTTGGTCTTCGGGCCATTTGTTTGCCTGCAGGCCTGGTTTTGCCTTCGGGCCATGCGTATATTATCATAATAATACTACTGATAGGTTTGGTCTTCAGGCCATTTGTTTGCCTTCGGCCATGCATATATATTATCATAAAAATACTGATGGTAAGTTTGGTCTTCGGGCCATTTGTTTGCCTTCGGGCCTTGTTTTTGCCTTCGTGCCATGCGTATATTATCATAATAATGCTCATGAGAAGTTTGGTCTTCGGGCCATTTGGTTGCCTTTGGGCCACGTGTCTATTATCATAAAAATACTAAGGGTAAGTTTGGTCTTTGGGGCATTCGTCTTCCTTCGGGCCTTGTTTTGCCTTTGGGCCATGCATATATTATCATAACAATACTAATGGTAAGTTTGGTCTTCGGGCCATTTGTTTGCCTGCAGGCGTTGTTTTTGCCTTCGGGCCATGCGTGTATTATCATAATAATACTATTGATAAGTTTGGTCTTTGGGTCATTCGTCTCCCTTTGGGCCTTGCTTTTGCCTTTGGGCCATGCATATATTATCATAACAATACTAATGGTAAGTTTGGTCTTCGGGCCATTTGTTTGCCTTCGGGCCTTGTTTTTGCCTTCGTGCCATGCGTATATTATCATAATAATACTACTGATAGGTTTGGTCTTCAGGCCATTTGTTTCCCTTCGGGCCATGCGTATATCATCATAATAATACTGATGGTAAGTTTGGTCTTCGGGCCATTTGTTTGCCTTCGGGCCTTGTTTTTGCCTTCGTGCCATGCGTATATTATCATAATAAGGCTCATGAGAAGTTTGGTCTTCGGGCCATTTGTTTGCCTTTGGGCCACGTGTCTATTATCATAATAATACTAAAGGTAAGTTTTGTCTTCGGGGCATTCGTCTTCCTTTGGGCCTTGTTTTGCCTTTGGGCCATGCATATATTATCATAACAATACTAATGGTAAGTTTGGTATTCGGGCCATTTGTTTGCCTGCAGGCCTTGTTTTCGCCTGCGGGCCATGCATATATTATCATAATAATACTATTGATAAGTTTGGTCTTCAGGTCATTTGTTTGCCTTCGGGCCATGCGTATATTATCATAATAATACTAATGGTAAGTTTGGTCTTTCGGGCATTTGCTTGCCTGCAGGCCTTGTTTTTGCCTTCAGGCCATGCGTATATTATCATAATAATACTACTGATAGGTTTGGTCTTCAGGCCATTTGTTTGCCTTCGGGCCATGCGTATATTATCATAAAAATAATGATGGTAAGTTTGGTCTTTGGGCCATTTTTGTGCCTTTGGGCCTTGCTTTTGCCTTTGGGCCATGCACATATTATCATAACAATACTAATGGTAAGTTTGGTCTTCGGGCCATTTGTTTGCCTTCCGGCCTGTTTTTGCCTTTGTGCCATGGGTATATTATCATAATAATGCTCATGAGAAGTTTGGACTTTGGGCCATTTGGTTGCTTTGGGCCACGCTTCTATTATCATAATAATACTAAAGGTAAGTTTGGTCTTTGGGCCATTCGTCTCCCTTTGGGCCTTGCTTTTGCCTTTGGGTCATGCATATATTATCATAACAATACTAATTGTAAGTTTGGTCTTCGGGCCATTTGTTTGCCTGCAGGCCTTGTTTTTGCCTTCGGCCATGCGTTTTATTATCATGATAATGCTCATGAGAAGTTTGGTCTTCGGGCCATTTGGTTGCCTTCGGCCATGCGTATATTATCATAATAAAACTAATGGTAAGTTTGGTCTTCGGGCCATTTGTTTTGCCTTCGGGCCTTGTTTTTTGCCTTCGTGCCATGAGTATATTATCATAATAATGCTCATGAGAAGTTTGGTCTTCGGGCCATTTGGTTGCCTTTGGGCCACGTTTCTATTATCATAATAATACTAAGGGTAAGTTTGGTTTTTGGGGCATTCGTCTTCCTTCGGGCCTTGTTTTGCCTTTGGGCCATGCATATATTATCATAACAATACTAATGGTAAGTTTGGTCTTTGGGCCATTTGTTTGCCTGCAGGCCTTGTTTTTGCCTTCGGGCCATGCGTGTATTATCATAATAATACTATTGATAAGTTTGGTCTTTGGGCCATTCGTCTCCCTTTGGGCCTTGCTTTTGCCTTTGGCCATGCATATATTATCATAACAATACTAATGGTAAGTTTGGTCTTCGGGCCATTTGTTTGCCTTCGGGCCTTTTTTTGCATTCGTGCCATGCGAATATTATCATAATAATGCTCATGAGAAGTTTGGTCTTTGGGCCATTTGGTTGCTTTTGGGCCACGCGTCTATTATCATAATAATACTAAGGGTAATTTTGGTCTTTGGGCCATTCGTCTCCCTTTGGCCTTGCTTTTGCCTTTGGGCTATGCATATATTATCATAACAATACTAATGGTAAGTTTGGTCTTCGGGCCATTTGTTTGCCTGCAGGCCTTGCTTTTGCCTTCGGGCCATGCGTATATTATCATAATAATACTACTGATAGGTTTGGCCTTCAGGCCATTTGTTTGCCTTCGGGCCATGCGTATATTATCATAATAAAACTAATGGTAAGTTTGGTCTTCGGGCCATTTGTTTGCCTTCGGGCCTTGTTTTTGCCTTCGGGCCATGCGTTTATTATCATAATAATGCTCATGAGAAGTTTGGTCTTCGGGCCATTTGGTTGCCTTTCGGGCCATGCGTAAATTATCATAATAAAACTAATGGTAATTTTGGTCTTCGGGCCATTTATTTGCCTGCGGGCCTTGTTTTTGCCTTCGGCCATGCGTTTATTATCATAATAATGCTCATGAGAAGTTTGGTCTTCTGGCCATTTGGTTGCCTTTGGGCCACGCGTCTATTATCATAATAATACTAGGGTAATTTTGGTTTTGGGCCATTCGTCTCCCTTTGGCCTTGCTTTTGCCTTTGGGCCATGCATATATTATCATAAAATACTAATGGTAAGTTTGGTCTTCGGGCCATTTGTTTGCCTGCAGGCCTTGTTTTTTGCCTGCGGGCCATGCGTTTATTATCATAATAATGCTCATGAGAAAGTTTGGTCTTCGGGCCATTTGGTTGCCTTCGGCGCCATGCTTTTGCCTTTGGGCCATTCATATATTATCATAACAATACTAATGGTAAGTTTGGTCTTCGGCCATTCGTTTGCCTTCGGGCCTTTTTTTGCCTTCGTGCCATGCGTATATTATCATAATAATGCTCATGGAAGTTTGGTCTTTGGGCCATTTGGTTGCTTTTGGGCCACGCGTCTATTATCATAATAATACTAAGGGTAAGTTTGGTCTTTGGGCCATTCGTCTCCCTTTGGGCCTTGCTATTGCCTTTGGGCCATGCATATATTATCATAACAATAATAAGGGTAAGTTTGATCGTTGGGCCATTTGTTTGCCTTCGGTCCTTGTTTTTGCCTTCGGGCTATGCGTATAATATTATAATAATACTATTGATAAGTTTGGTCTTCAGGCCATTTGTTTGCCTCGGGCCATGCGTATATTATCATAATAATACTAATGGTAAGTTTGGTCTTTGGGCCATTTTTGTGCCTTTGGGCCTTGCTTTTGCCTTTGGCGCCATGCACATATTATCATAACAATACTAATGGTAAGTTTGGTCTTCGGAGCCATTTGTTTGCCTTCCGGCCTTGTTTTTGCCTTCGTGCCATGCGTATATTATCATAATAATGCTCATGAGAAGTTTGGACTTTGGGCCATTTGGTTGCTTTTGGGCCACGCTTCTATTATCATAATATACTAAAGGTAAGTTTGGTCTTTGGGCCATTCGTCTCCCTTTGGGCCTTGCTTTGCCTTTGCGTCATGCATATATTATCATAACAATACTAATTGCAAGTTTGGTCTCGGGCCATTTGTTTGCCTGCAGGCCTTGTTTTTGCCTTCGGGCCATGCGTATATTATCATAATAATACTACTGATAGGTTTGGTCTTCAGGCCATTTGTTTGCCTTTGGGCCATGCATATATTTCATAAAAAACTGATGGTAAGTTTGGTCTTCGGGCCATTTTGTTGCCTTCGGGCCTTGTTTTTGCCTTCGTGCCATGCGTATATTATCAATAAATGCTCATGAGAAGTTTGGTCTTCGGGCCATTTGGTTGCCTTGGGCCACGTGTCTATTATCATAAAAATACTAAGGGTAAGTTTGGTCTTTGGGGCATTCGTCTTCCTTCGGGCCTTGTTTTGCCTTTGGGCCATGCATATATTATCATAACAATACTAATGGTAAGTTTGGTCTTCGGGCCATTTGTTTGCCTGCAGGCCTTGTTTTTGCCTTCGGGCCATGCGGTATTATCATAATAATACTATTGATAAGTTTGGTCTTTGGGCCATTCGTCTCCCTTTGGGCCTTGCTTTTGCCTTTGGGCCATGCATATATTATCATAACAATACTAATGGTAAGTTTGGTCTTCGGCCATTTGTTTGCCTTCGGGCCTTTTTTGCATTCGTGCCATGCGTATATTATCATAATAATGCTCATGAGAAGTTTGGTCTTTGGGCCATTTGGTTGCTTTTGGGCCACGCGTCTATTATCATAATAATACTAAGGCTAATTTTGGTCTTTGGGCCATTCGTCTCCTTTGGGCCTTGCTTTTGCCTTTGGCCATGCATATATTATCATAACAATACTAATGGTAAGTTTGGTCTTCGGGCCATTTGTTTGCCTGCAGGCCTTGTTTTTGCCTGCGGGCCATGCATATATTATCATAATAAAACTATTGATAAGTTTGCTCTTTGGGCCATTCGTCTCCCTTTGGGCCTTGCTCTTGCCTTTGGGCCATGCATATATTATCAACAATACTAATGGTAAGTTTGGTCTTCGGGCCATTTGTTTGCCTTCGGGCCTTTTTTTGCATTCGTGCCATGCGTATATTCACAATAATGCTCCTGAGAAGTTTGGTCTTTGGGCCATTTGGTTGCTTTTGGGCCACGCGTCTATTATCATAATAATACTAAGGGTAAGTTTGGTCTTTGGGCCATTCGTCTCCCTTTGGGCCTTGCTATTGCCTTTGGGCCATGCATATATTATCATAACAATACTAAGGGTAAGTTTGATCGTTGGGCCATTTGTTTGCCTGCAGGCCTTGTTTTTGCCTTCGGGCCTTGCGTTTGCCTTCGTGCCATGCTGTGCCTTTGGGCCATGCCGTTTGCCTTCAGGCCATACCGTTGCCTTCAGGCCATGCGTATATTATCATAATAAAACTAATGCTAAGTTTGGTCTACGGGCCATTTGTTTGCCTTCGGGCCTTGTTTTTGCCTTCGGCCTGCGTTTATTATCATAATAATGCTCATGAGAAGTTTGGTCTTCGGCCATTTGTTGCCTGCAGGCCTTGTTTTTGCTTTCAGGCCATGCGTATATTATCGCAATAATACTACTGATAGGTTTGGTCTTCAGGCCATTTGTTTCCCTTCGGGCCATGCGTATATCATCATAATAATACTGATGGTAAGTTTGGTCTTCGGGCCATTTGTTTGCCTCGGGCCTTGTTTTTGCCTTCGTGCCATGCGTATATTATCATAATAAGGCTCATGAAGAAGTTTGGTCTTCGGGCCATTTGTTTGCCTTTGGGCCACGTGTCTATTATCATAATAATACTAAAGGTAAGTCTTGTCTTCGGGGCATTCGTCTTCCTTTGGGCCCTGTTTTGCCTTTGGGCCATGCATATATTATCATAACAATACTAATGGTAAGTTTGGTATTCGGGCCATTTGTTTGCCTGCAGGCCTTGTTTTCGCCTGCGGGCCATGCATATATTATCATAATAATACTATGATAAGTTTGGTCTTCAGGCCATTTGTTTGCCTCGGGCCATGCGTATATTATCATAATAATACTAATGGTAAGTTTGGTCTTCGGGCATTTGCTTGCCTGCAGGCCTTGTTTTTGCCTTCAGGCATGCGTATATTATCATAATAATACTACTGATAGTGTGGTCTTCAGGCCATTTGTTTGCCTTCGGGCCATGGTATTATCATAATAATACTATGGTAAGTTTGGTCTTTGGGCCATTTTTGTGCCTTTGGGCCTTGCTTTTGCCTTTGCGCCATGCACATATTATCATAACAATACTAATGGTAAGTTTGGTCTTCGGGCCATTTGTTTGCCTTCCGGCCTTGTTTTTTGCCTTCGTGCCATGCGTATATTATCATAATAATGCTCATGAGAAGTTTGGACTTTGGGCCATTTGGTTGCTTTTGGGCCACGCTTCTATTATCATAATAATACTAAAGGTAAGTTTGGTCTTTGGGCCATTCGTCTCCCTTTGGGCCTTGCTTTTGCCTTTGGATCATGCATATATTATCATAACAATACTAATTGTAAGTTTGGTCTTCGGGCCATTTGTTTGCCTGCAGGCCTTGTTTTTGCCTTCGGGCCATGCGTTTATTATCATAATAATGCTCATGAGAAGTTTGGTCTTCGGGCCATTTGGTTGCCTTTGGGCCACGCGTCTATTATCATAATAATACTAAGGTAATTTTGGTTTTTGGGCCATTCGTCTCCCTTTGGGCCTTGCTTTTGCCTTTGCGTCATGCATATATTATCATAACAATACTAATTGTAAGTTTGGTCTTCGGGCCATTTGTTTGCCTGCAGGCCTTGTTTTTGCCTTCGGGCCATGCGTATATTATCATAATAATACTACTGATAGGTTTGGTCTTCAGGCCATTTGTTTGCCTTCGGGCCATGCATATATATTATCATAAAAATACTGATGGTAAGTTTGGTCTTCGGGCCATTTGTTTGCCTTCGGCCTTGTTTTGCCTTCGTGCCATGAGTATATTATCATAATAATGCTCATGAGAAGTTTGGTCTTCGGGCCATTTGGTTGCCTTTGGGCCACGTTTCTATTATCATAATAATACTAAGGGTAAGTTTGGTTTTGGGGCATTCGTCTTCCTTCGGGCCTTGTTTTGCCTTTGGGCCATGCATATATTATCATAACAATACTAATGGTAAGTTTGGTCTTCGGGCCATTTGTTTGCCTGCAGGCCTTGTTTTTGCCTTCGGGCCATGCGTGTATTATCATAATAATACTATTGATAAGTTTTGGTCTTTGGGCCATTCGTCTCCCTTTGGGCCTTGCTTTTGCCTTTGGGCCATGCATATATTATCATAACAATACTAATGGTAAGTTTGGTCTTCGGGCCATTTGTTTGCCTTCGGGCCTTTTTTTGCATTCGTGCCATGCGAATATTATCATAATAATGCTCATGAGAAGTTTGGTCTTTGGGCCATTTGGTTGCTTTTGGGCCACGCGTCTATTTATAATAATACTAAGGGTAGTTTTGGTCTTTGGGCCATTCGTCTCCTTTGGGCTTGCTTTTGCCTTTGGGCTTGCATATATTATCATAACATACTAATGTAAGTTTGGTCTTCGGGCCATTTGTTTGCCTGCAGGCCTTGCTTTTGCCTTCGGGCATGCGTATATTATCATAAAATAATCTACTGATAGGTTTGGCCTTCAGGCCATTTGTTTGCCTTCGGGCCATGCGTATATTATCATAAAAATAATGGTAAGTTTGGTCTTCGGGCCATTTGTTTGCCTTCGGGCCTTGTTTTTGCCTTCGGGCCATGCGTTTATTATCATAATAATGCTCATGAGAAGTTTGGTCTTCGGGCCATTTGGTTGCCTTCGGGCCATGCGTATTTATCATAATAAACTAATGGTAATTTGGTCTTCGGGCCATTTATTTGCCTGCGGGCCTTGTTTTTGCCTTCGGCCATGCGTTATTATCATAATAATGCTCATGAGAAGTTTGGTCTTCTGGCCATTTGGTTGCTTTGGGCCACGCATCTATTATCATAATAATACTAAGGGTAATTTTGGTTTTTGGGCCATTCGTCTCCCTTTGGGCCTTGCTTTTGCCTTTGGGCCATGCATATATTATCATAACAATACTAATGGTAAGTTTGGTCTTCGGGCCATTTGTTTGCCTGCAGGCCTTGCTTTTGCCTTCGGGCCATGCGTATATTATCATAATAATACTACTGATAGGTTTGGCCTTCAGGCCATTTGTTTGCCTTCGGGCCATGCGTATATTATCATACAAAACTAATGGTAAGTTTGGTCTTCGGGCCATTTGTTTGCCTTCGGCCTTGTTTTTGCCTTCGGGCCATGCGTTTATTATCATAATAATGCTCATGAGAAGTTTGGTCTTCGGGCCATTTGGTTGCCTTCGGGCCATGCGTATATTATCATAATAAAACTAATGGTAATTTTGGTCTTCGGGCCATTTATTTGCCTGCGGGCCTTGTTTTTGCCTTCGGGCCATGCGTTTATTATCATAATAATGCTCATGAGAAGTTTGGTCTTCTGGCCATTTGGTTGCCTTTGGGCCACGCATTATTATAATAATACTAAGGGTAATTTTGGTTTTTGGGCCATTCGTCTCCCTTTGGGCCTTGCTTTTGCCTTTGGGCCATGCATATATTATCATAACAATACTAATGGTAAGTTTGGTCTTCGGGCCATTTGTTTGCCTGCAGGCCTTGTTTTTGCCTGCGGGCCATGCGTTTATTATCATAATAATGCTCATGAGAAGTTTGGTCTTCGGGCCATTTGGTTGCTTCGGGCCATGCTTTTGCCTTTGGGCCATGCATATATTATCATAACAATACTAATGGTAAGTTTGGTCTTCGGGCCATTCGTTTGCCTTCGGGCCTTTTTTTGCCTTCGTGCCATGCGTATATTATCATAATAATGCTCATGAGAAGTTTGGTCTTTGGGCCATTTGGTTGCTTTTGGGCCACGCGTCTATTATCATAATAATACTAAGGGTAAGTTTGGTCTTTGGGCCATTCGTCTCCTTTGGGCCTTGCTATTGCCTTTGGGCCATGCATATATTATCATAACAATAATAAGGGTAAGTTTGATCGTTGGGCCATTTGTTTGCCTTCGGTCCTTGTTTTTGCCTTCGGGCTATGCGTATTATTATAATAATACTATTGATAAGTTTGGTCTTCAGGCCATTTGTTTGCCTTCGGGCCATGCGTATATTATCATAATAATACTAATGGTAAGTTTGGTCTTTGGGCCATTTTTGTGCCTTTGGGCCTTGCTTTTGCCTTTGCGCCATGCACATATTATCATAACAATACTAATGGTAAGTTTGGTCTTCGGGCCATTTGTTTGCCTTCCGGCCTTGTTTTTGCCTTCGTGCCATGCGTATATTATCATAATAATGCTCATGAGAAGTTTGGACTTTGGGCCATTTGGTTGCTTTTGGGCCACGCTTCTATTATATACTAAAGGTAAGTTTGGTCTTTGGGCCATTCGTCTCCCTTTGGGCCTTGCTTTTGCCTTTGCGTCATGCATATATTATCATAAAATACTAATTGAAGTTTGGTCTTCGGGCCATTTGTTTGCCTGCAGGCCTTGTTTTTCCTTCGGGCCATGCGTATATTATCATAATAATACTACTGATAGGTTTGGTCTTCAGGCCATTTGTTTGCCTTCGGGCCATGCATATATTATTATATAAATACTGATGGTAAGTTTGGTCTTCGGGCCATTTGTTTGCCTTCGGGTTGTTTTTGCCTTCGTGCCATGCGTATATTATCATAATAATGCTCATGAGAAGTTTGGTCTTCGGGCCATTTGGTTGCCTTTGGGCCACGTGTCTATTATCATAATAATACTAAGGTAAGTTTGGTCTTGGGGCATTCGTTTCGGGCCTTGTTTTGCCTTTGGCCATGCATATTATCATAACAATACTAATGGTAAGTTTGGTCTTCGGGCCATTTGTTTGCCTGCAGGCCTTGTTTTTGCCTTCGGGCCATGCGTGTATTATCATAATAATACTATTGATAAGTTTGGTCTTGGGCCATTCGTCTCCCTTTGGGCCTGCTTTTGCCTTTGGGCCATGCATATATTATCATAACAATACTAATGGTAAGTTTGGTCTTCGGGCCATTTGTTTGCCTTCGGGCCTTGTTTTTGCCTTCGGCCATGCGTTATTATCATAATAATGCTCATGAGAAGTTTGGTCTTCGGGCCATTTGGTTTGCCTTTGGGCCATGCGTATATTATCATAATAAACTAATGGTAAGTTTGGTCTTCGGGCCATTTATTTGCCTGCGGCCTTGTTTTGCCTTCGGGCCATGCGTTATTATCATAATAATGCTCATGAGGTTTGGTCTTCGGGCCATTTGGTTGCCTTCGGGCCATGCGTATATTATCATAATAAACTAATGGTAAGTTTGGTCTTCGGGCCATTTATTTGCCTGCGGGCCTTGTTTTTGCCTTCGGGCCATGCGTTTATTATCATAATAATGCTCATGAGAAGTTTGGTCTTCTGGCCATTTGGTTGCCTTTGGGCCACGCGTCTATTATCATAATAATACTAAGGGTAATTTTGGTTTTGGGCCATTCGTCTCCTTTGGGCCTTGCTTTTGCCTTTGGGCCATGCATATATTATCATAACAATACTAATGGTAAGTTTGGTCTTCGGGCCATTTGTTTGCCTGCAGGCCTTGTTTTTGCCTTCGGGCCATGCGTTATTATCATAATAATGCTCATGAGAAGTTTGGACTTTGGGCCATTTGGTTGCTTTTGGGCCACGCTTCTATTATCATAATAATACTAAAGGTAAGTTTGGTCTTTGGGCCATTCGTCTCCCTTTGGGCCTTGCTTTGCCTTTGCGTCATGCATATATTATCATAACAATACTAATTGTAAGTTTGGTCTTCGGGCCATTTGGTTTGCCTGCAGGCCTTGTTTTTGCCTTCGGGCCATGCGTATATTATATAATACTACTGATAGGTTGGTCTTCAGGCCATTGGTTGCCTTCGGGCCATGCATAATATTATCATAAAAATACTGATGGTAAGTTTTGGGTCTTCGGGCCATTTGTTTGCCTTCGGGCCTTGTTTTTGCTTCGTGCCATGAGTATATTATCATAATAATGCTCATGAGAAGTTTGGTCTTCGGGCCATTTGGTTGCCTTTGGGCCACGTTTCTATTATCATAATAATACTAAGGGTAAGTTTGGTTTTTGGGGCATTCGTCTTCCTTCGGGCCTTGTTTTGCCTTTGGGCCATGCATATATTATCATAACAATACTAATGGTAAGTTTGGTCTTCGGCCATTTGTTTGCTGCAGGCTTGTTTGCCTTCGGGCCATGCGTGTATTATCATAATAATACTATTGATAAGTTTGGTCTTTGGGCCATTCGTCTCCCTTTTGGCCTTGCTTTGCCCTTTGGGCCATGCATATATTATCATAAAATACTAATGGTAAGTTTGGTCTTCGGGCCATTTGTTTGCCTTCGGGCCTTTTTTTGCATTCGTGCCATGCGAATATTATCATAATAATGCTCATGAGAAGTTTGGTCTTTGGGCCATTTGGTTGCTTTTGGGCCACGCGTCTATTATCATAATAATACTAAGGGTAATTTTGGTCTTTGGGCCATTCGTCTCCCTTTGGGCCTTGCTTTTGCCTTTGGGCTATGCATATATTATCATAACAATACTAATGGTAAGTTTGGTCTTCGGGCCATTTGTTTGCCTGCAGGCCTTGCTTTTGCCTTCGGGCCATGCGTATATTATCATAATAATACTACTGATAGGTTTGGCCTTCAGGCCATTTGTTTGCCTTCGGGCCATGCGTATATTATCATAATAAAACTAATGGTAAGTTTGGTCTTCGGGCCATTTGTTTGCCTTCGGGCCTTGTTTTTGCCTTCGGGCCATGCGTTTATTATCATAATAATGCTCATGAGAAGTTTGGTCTTCGGGCCATTTGGTTGCCTTCGGCCATGCGTATATTATCATAATAAAACTAATGGTAATTTTGGTCTTCGGGCCATTTATTTGCCTGCGGGCCTTGTTTTTGCCTTCGGGCCATGCGTTTATTATCATAATAATGCTCATGAGAAGTTTGGTCTTCTGGCCATTTGGTGCCTTTGGGCCACGCGTCTATATCATAATAATATACTAAGGGTAATTTTGGTTTTTGGGCCATTCGTCTCCCTTTGGGCCTTGCTTTGCCTTGGGCCATGCAATATTATCATAACAATACAATGGTAAGTTTGGTCTTCGGGCCATTTGTTTGGCCTGCAGGCCTTGTTTTGCCTGCGGGCCATGCGTTTATTATCATAATAATGCTCATGAGAAGTTTGGTCTTCGGGCCATTTGGTTGCTTCGGGCCATGCTTTTGCCTTTGGGCCATGCATATATTTCATACAATACTAATGGTAAGTTGGTCTTCGGGCCATTCGTTTGCCTTCGGGCCTTTTTTTGCCTTCGTGCCATGCGTATATTATCATAATAATGCTCATGAGAAGTTTGGTCTTTGGGCCATTTGGTTGCTTTTGGGCCACGCGTCTATTATCATAATAATACTAAGGGTAAGTTTGGTCTTTGGGCCATTCGTCTCCCTTTGGGCCTTGCTATTGCCTTTGGGCATGCTATATTATCATAACAATAATAAGGGTAAGTTTGATCGTGGGCCATTTGTTGCCTTCGGTCCTTGTTTTTTGCCTTCGGGCTATCGTATAATATTATAATAATACTATTGATAAGTTTGGTCTTCAGGCCATTTGTTTGCCTTCGGGCATGCGTATATTATCATAATAATACTAATGGTAAGTTGGTCTTTGGGCCATTTTTGTGCCTTTGGGCCTGCTTTTTGCCTTTGCGCATGCACATATATCATAACAATACTAATGGTAAGTTTGGTCTTCGGGCCATTGTTTGCTTCCGGCCTTGTTTTTGCCTTCGTGCCATGCGTTATATTATCATAATAATGCTCATGAGAAGTTTGGACTTTGGGCCATTTGGTTGCTTTTGGGGCACGCTTCTATTATCATAATAATACTAAGGTAAGTGTGGTCTTTGGGCCATTCGTCTCCCTTTGGGCCTTGCTTTTGCCTTTGCGTCATGCATATATATCATAACAATACTAATTGCAAGTTTGGTCTTCGGGCCATTTGTTTGCCTGCAGGCCTTGTTTTTGCCTTCGGGCCATGCGTATATATCATAATAATACTACTGATAGGTTTGGTCTTCAGGCCATTTGTTTGCCTTCGGGCCATGCATATATATTATCATAAAAATACTGATGGTAAGTTGGTCTTCGGCCATTTGTTTGCCTTCGGGCCTTGTTTTGCCTTCGTGCCATGCGTATATTATCATAATAATGCTCATGAGAAGTTGGTCTTCGGGCCATTTGGTTGCCTTTGGCCACGTGTCTATTATCATAAAAATACTAAGGGTAAGTTTGGTCTTTGGGGCATTCGTCTTCCTTCGGGCCTTGTTTTGCCTTTGGGCCATGCATATATTATCATAACAATACTAATGGTAGTTTGGTCTTCGGGCCATTGTTTGCCTGCAGGCCTTGTTTTTGCCTTCGGGCCATGCGTGTATTATCATAATAATACTATTGATAAGTTTGGTCTTTGGGCCATTCGTCTCCCTTTGGGCCTTGCTTTTGCCTTGGGCCATGCATATATTATCATATAATACTAATGGTAAGTTTGGTCTTCGGCCATTTGTTTGCCTCGGGCCTTGTTTTTGCCTTCGGGCCATGCGTTTATTATCATAATAATGCTCATGAGAAGTTTGGTCTTCGGCCATTTGGTTGCCTTCGGGCCATGCGTATATTCATATATAAACTAATGGTAATTTTGGTCTTCGGCCATTTATTTGCCTGCGGGCCTTGTTTTGCCTGCGGGCATGCGTTTATTATCATAATAATGCTCATGGAAGTTTGGACTTGGGCCATTTGGTTGCTTTTGGGCCACGCTTCTATTATCATAATAATACTAAAGGTAAGTTTGGTCTTTGGGCCATTCGTCCTCCTTTGGGCCTCGCTTTGCCTTTGCGTCATGCATATATATCATAACAATACTAATTGCAAGTTTGGTCTTCGGGCCATTTGTTTGCCTGCAGGCCTTGTTTTGCCTTCGGGCCATGCGTATATTATCATAATAATACTACTGATAGGTTTGGTCTTCAGGCCATTTGTTTGCCTTCGGCCATGCATATATATTATCATAAAAATACTGATGGTAGCTGGTCTTCGGGCCATTTGTTTGCCTTCGGGCCTTGTTTTTGCCTTCGTGCCATGCGTATATTATCATAATAATGCTCATGAGAAGTTTGGTCTTCGGGCCATTTGTTGCCTTTGGGCCACGTGTCTATTATCATAAAAATACTAAGGGTAAGTTTGGTCTTTGGGGCATTCGTCTTCCTTCGGGCCTGTTTTGCCTTGGGCCATGCATATATTATCATAACAATACTAATGGTAAGTTTGGTCTTCGGGCCATTTGTTTGCCTGCAGGCCTTGTTTTTGCCTTCGGGCCATGCGTGTATTATCATAATAATACTATTGATAAGTTTGCTCTTTGGGCCATTCGTTCCCTTTGGGCCTTGCTTTTGCCTTTGGGCCATGCATATATTATCATAACTATACTAATGGTAAGTTGGTCTTCGGGCCATTGTTTGCCTTCGGCTTTTTTGCATTCTTGCCATGCGTATATTATCACAATAATGCTCCTGAGAAGTTTGGTCTTTGGGCCATTTGGTTGCTTTGGCCACGCGTCTATTATCAATAATACTAAGGGTAAGTTTGGTCTTGGGCCATTCGTCTCCCTTTGGGCCTTGCTATTGCCTTGGGCCATGCATATATTATCATAACAATACTAAGGGTAAGTTTGATCGTTGGGCCATTTGTTTGCCTGCAGGCCTGTTTTTTGCCTCGGGCTTGCGTTTGCCTTCTGCCATGCTTGCCTTGGGCCTGCCGTTGCTTCAGGCCATACGTTCCTTCAGGCATGCGTATATTATCATAATAAAACTAATGCTAAGTTTGGTCTACGGGCCATTTGTTTGCCTTCGGGCCTTGTTTTGCCTTCGGCCATGCGTTTATTTATAATAAGCTCATGAGAAGTTTGGTCTTCGGGCCATTTGTTTGCCT
The DNA here is from genome assembly GCA_013076295.1 of Sanderia malayensis. Lineage (NCBI taxonomy): Eukaryota > Metazoa > Cnidaria > Scyphozoa > Semaeostomeae > Pelagiidae > Sanderia > Sanderia malayensis. The sequence goes on along the minus strand of RQOL01000425.1, from coordinate 75,682 downwards.
GCAGGCCTTGTTTTTGCTTTCAGGCCATGCGTATATATCGCAATAATACTACTGATAGGTTTGGTCTTCAGGCATTGTTTCCCTTCGGGCCATGCGTATATCATCATAATATACTGATGGTAAGTTTGGTCTTCGGCCATTTGTTTGCCTTCGGGCCTTGTTTTGCCTTCGTGCCATGCGTATATTATCATAATAAGGCTCATGAGAAGTTTGGTCTTCGGGCCATTTGTTTGCCTTTGGGCACGTGTCTATTATATAATATACTAAAGGTAAGTTTTGTCTTCGGGGCTTCGTCTTCCTTTGGGCCCTGTTTTGCCTGGGCCATGCATATATTATCATAACAATACTAATGGTAAGTTTGGTATTCGGGCCATTGTTTGCCTGCAGGCTTGTTTTCGCTGCGGCCATGCATATATTACATAATAATACTATTGATAAGTTTGGTCTTCAGGCATTGTTTGCCTTCGGGCCATGCGTATATATCATAATAATACTATGGTAAGTTTGGTCTTCGGGCATTTGCTTGCTGCAGGCTTGTTTTTGCCTTCAGGCCATGCGTATATTATCATAATAATACTACTGATAGGTGTGGTCTTCAGGCCATTTGATTGCCTTCGGGCATGCGTATATTATCATAATAATAATCATGGTAAGTTTGGTCTTGGGCCATTTTGTGCCTTGGCCTCGCTTTTGCCTTTGGCCATGCCACAATTATCATAACATACTAATGGTAAGTTTGTCTTCGGGCCATTTGTTTGCCTTCCGGCCTTGTTTTTGCCTTTGTGCCATGGGTATATTATCATAATAATGCTCATAAGAAGTTTGGACTTTGGGCCATTTGGTTGCTTTTGGGCCACGCTTCTATTATCATAAAAATACTAAAGGTAAGTTTGGTCTTTGGCCATCGTCTCCCTTTGGGCCTTGCTTTGCCTTTGGGTCATGCATATATTATCATAACAATACTAATTTTAAGTTGGTCTTCGGGCCATTTGTTTGCCTGCAGGCCTTGTTTTTGCCTTCGGCCATGCGTTTATTATCATAATAATGCTCATGAGAAGTTTGGTTTTCGGGCCATTTGGTTGCCTTCGGGCCATGCGTATATTATCATAATAAAACTAATGGTAAGTTTGGTCTTCGGGCCATTTATTTGCCTGCGGGCCTTGTTTTTGCCTTCGGGCCATGCGTTTATTATCATAATAATGCTCATGAGAAGTTTGGTCTTCGGGCCAGTTGGTTGCCTTCGGGCCATGCTTTTGCCTTTGGGCCATGCATATATTATCATACAATACTAATGGTAAGTTTGGTCTTCGGGCCATTCGTTTGCCTTCGGGCCTTTTTTTGCCTTCGTGCCATGCGTATATTATCATAATAATGCTCATGAGAAGTTTGGTCTTTGGGCCATTTGGTTGCTTTTGGGCCACGCGTCTATTATCATAATAATACTAAGGGTAAGTTTGGTCTTTGGGCCATTCGTCTCCCTTTGGGCCTTGCTATTGCCTTTGGGCCATGCATATATTATCATAACAATAATAAGGGTAAGTTTGATCGTTGGGCCATTTGTTTGCCTTCGGTCCTTGTTTTTTTGCCTTCGGGCTATGCGTATATTATTATAATAATACTATGTAAGTTTGGTCTTCAGGCCATTGTGTTGCCTTCGGGCCATGGGTATATTATCATAATAATACTAATGGTAAGTTTGGTCTTTGGGCCATTTTTGTGCCTTTGGGCCTTGCTTTTGCCTTTGCGCCATGCGTTTATTATCATAATAATGCTCATGAGAAGTTTGGTCTTCGGGCCATTTGGTTGCCTTTGGGCCACGCGTCTATTATCATAATAATACTAAGGGTAATTTTGGTTTTTGGGCCATTCGTCTCCCTTTGGGCCTTGCTTTTGCCTTTGGGCCATGCATATATTATTATAACAATACTAATGGTAAGTTTGGTCTTCGGGCCATTTGTTTGCCTGCAGGCCTTGTTTTGCCTGCGGGCCATGCGTTTATTATCATAATAATGCTCATGAGAAGTTTGGTCTTCGGGCCATTTGGTTGCCTTCGGGCCATGCTTTTGCCTTTGGGCCATGCATATATTATCATAACAATACTAATGGTAAGTTTGGTCTTCGGGCCATTCGTTTGCCTTCGGCCTTTTTTTGCCTTCGTGCCATGCGTATATTATCATAATAATGCTCATGAGAAGTTTGGTCTTTGGGCCATTTGGTTGCTTTTGGGCCACGCGTCTATTATCATAATAATCTAAGGGTAAGTTTGGTCTTTGGGCCATTCGTCTCCTTTTGGGCCTTGCTATTGCCTTTGGGCCATGCATATATTATCATAACAATAATAAGGGTAAGTTTGATCGTTGGGGCCATTTGTTTGCCTTCGGTCCTTGTTTTTTTGCCTTCGGGCTATGCGTATATTATTATAATAATACTATTGATAAGTTTGGTCTTCAGGCCATTTGTTTGCCTTCGGGCCATGGGTATATTATCATAATAATACTAATGGTAAGTTTGGTCTTTGGGCCATTTTTGTGCCTTTGGCCTTGCTTTTGCCTTTGCGCCATGCACATATTATCATAACAATACTAATGGTAAGTTTGGTCTTCGGGCCATTTGTTTGCCTTCCGGCCTTGTTTTTGCCTTCGTGCCATGCGTATATTATCATAATAATGCTCATGAGAAGTTTGGACTTTGGGCCATTTGGTTGCTTTGGGCCACGCTTCTATTATCATAATAATACTAAAGGTAAGTTTGGTCTTTGGGCCATTCGTCTCCCTTTGGGCCTTGCTTTTGCCTTTGCGTCATGCATATATTATCATAACAATACTAATTGTAAGTTTGGTCTTCGGGCCATTTGTTTGCCTGCAGGCCTTGTTTTTGCCTTCGGGCCATGCGTATATTATCATAATAATACTACTGATAGGTTTGGTCTTCAGGCCATTTGTTTGCCTTCGGGCCATGCATATATATTATCATAAAAATACTGATGGTAAGTTTGGTCTTCGGGCCATTTGTTTGCCTTCGGGCCTTGTTTTTGCCTTCGTGCCATGCGTATATTATCATAATAATGCTCATGAGAAGTTTGGTCTTCGGGCCATTTGGTTGCCTTCGGGCCACGTGTCTATTATCATAATAATACTAAGGGTAAGTTTGGTCTTTGGGGCATTCGTCTTCCTTCGGGCCTTGTTTTGCCTTTGGGCCATGCATGTATTATCATAACAATACTAATGGTAAGTTTGGTCTTCGGGCCATTTGTTTGCCTGCAGGCCTTGTTTTTGCCTGCGGGCCATGCGTTTATTATCATAATAATGCTCATGAGAAGTTTGGTCTTCGGGCCATTTGGTTGCCTTCGGGCCATGCTTTTGCCTTTGGGCCATGCATATATTATCATAACAATACTAATGGTAAGTTTGGTCTTCGGGCCATTCGTTTGCCTTCGGGCCTTTTTTTGCCTTCGTGCCATGCGTTTTTTTTCATAATAATGCTCATGAGAAGTTTGGTCTTTGGGCCATTTGGTTGCTTTTGGGCCACGCGTCTATTATCATAATAATACTAAGGGTAAGTTTGGTCTTTGGGCCATTCGTCTCCCTTTGGGCCTTGCTATTGCCTTTGGGCCATGCATATATTATCATAACAATAATAAGGGTAAGTTTGATCGTTGGGCCATTTGTTTGCCTTCGGTCCTTGTTTTTTTGCCTTCGGGCTATGCGTATATTATTATAATAATACTATTGATAAGTTTGGTCTTCAGGCCATTTGTTTGCCTTCGGGCCATGGGTATATTATCATAATAATACTAATGGTAAGTTTGGTCTTTGGGCCATTTTTCTGCCTTTGGGCCTTGCTTTTGCCTTTGCGCCATGCACATATTATCATAACAATACTAATGGTAAGTTTGGTCTTCGGGCCATTTGTTTGCCTTCCGGCCTTGTTTTTGCCTTCGTGCCATGCGTATATTATCATAATAATGCTCATGAGAAGTTTGGACTTTGGGCCATTTGGTTGCTTTTGGGCCACGCTTCTATTATCATAATAATACTAAAGGTAAGTTTGGTCTTTGGGCCATTCGTCTCCCTTTGGGCCTTGCTTTTGCCTTTGCGTCATGCATATATTATCATAACAATACTAATTGTAAGTTTGGTCTTCGGGCCATTTGTTTGCCTGCAGGCCTTGTTTTTGCCTTCGGGCCATGCGTATATTATCATAATAATACTACTGATAGGTTTGGTCTTCAGGCCATTTGTTTGCCTTCGGGCCATGCATATATATTATCATAAAAATACTGATGGTAAGTTTGGTCTTCGGGCCATTTGTTTGCCTTCGGGCCTTGTTTTTGCCTTCGTGCCATGCGTATATTATCATAATAATGCTCATGAGAAGTTTGGTCTTCGGGCCATTTGGTTGCCTTTGGGCCACGTGTCCATTATCATAATAATACTAAGGGTAAGATTGGTCTTTGGGGCATTCGTCTTCCTTCGGGCCTTGTTTTGCCTTTGGGCCATGCATATATTATCATAACAATACTAATGGTAGGTTTGGTCTTCGGGCCATTTGTTTGCCTGCAGGCCTTGTTTTTGCCTTCGGGCCATGCGTGTATTATCATAATAATACTATTGATAAGTTTGGTCTTTGGGCCATTCGTCTCCCTTTGGGCCTTGCTTTTGCCTTTGGGCCATGCATATATTATCATAACAATACTAATGGTAAGTTTGGTCTTCGGGCCATTTGTTTGCCTTCGGGCCTTTTTTTGCATTCGTGCCATGCGAATATTATCATAATAATGCTCATGAGAAGTTTGGTCTTTGGGCCATTTGGTTGCTTTTGGGCCACGCGTCTATTATCATAATAATACTAAGGGTAATTTTGGTCTTTGGGCCATTCGTCTCCCTTTGGGCCTTGCTTTTGCCTTTGGGCTATGCATATATTATCATAACAATACTAATGGTAAGTTTGGTCTTCGGGCCATTTGTTTGCCTGCAGGCCTTGCTTTTGCCTTCGGGCCATGCGTATATTATCATAATAATACTACTGATAGGTTTGGCCTTCAGGCCATTTGTTTGCCTTCGGGCCATGCGTATATTATCATAATAAAACTAATGGTAAGTTTGGTCTTCGGGCCATTTGTTTGCCTTCGGGCCTTGTTTTTGCCTTCGGGCCATGCGTTTATTATCATAATAATGCTCATGAGAAGTTTGGTCTTCGGGCCATTTGGTTGCCTTCGGGCCATGCGTATATTATCATAATAAAACTAATGGTAAGTTTGGTCTTCGGGCCATTTATTTGCCTGCGGGCCTTGTTTTTGCCTTCGGGCCATGCGTTTATTATCATAATAATGCTCATGAGAAGTTTGGTCTTCTGGCCATTTGGTTGCCTTTGGGCCACGCGTCTATTATCATAATAATACTAAGGGTAATTTTGGTTTTTGGGCCATTCGTCTCCCTTTGGGCCTTGCTTTTGCCTTTGGGCCATGCATATATTATCATAACAATACTAATGGTAAGTTTGGTCTCGGGCCATTTGTTTGCCTGCAGGCCTTGTTTTTGCCTGCGGGCCATGCGTTTATTATCATAATAATGCTCATGAGAAGTTTGGTCTTCGGGCCATTTGGTTGCCTTCGGGCCATGCTTTTGCCTTTGGGCCATGCATATATTATCATAACAATACTAATGGTAAGTTTGGTCTTCGGGCCATTCGTTTGCCTTCGGGCTTTTTTTTGCCTTCGTGCCATGCGTATATTATCATAATAATGCTCATGAGAAGTTTGGTCTTTGGGCCATTTGGTTGCTTTTGGGCCACGCGTCTATTATCATAATAATACTAAGGGTAAGTTTGGTCTTTGGGCCATTCGTCTCCCTTTGGGCCTTGCTATTGCCTTTGGGCCATGCATATATTATCATAACAATAATAAGGGTAAGTTTGATCGTTGGGCCATTTGTTTGCCTTCGGTCCTTGTTTTTTTGCCTTCGGGCTATGCGTATATTATTATAATAATACTATTGATAAGTTTGGTCTTTGGGCCATTCGTCTCCCTTTGGGCCTTGCTTTTGCCTTTGGGCCATGCATATATTATCATAACAATACTAATGGTAAGTTTGGTCTTCGGGCCATTTGTTTGCCTTCGGGCCTTTTTTTGCATTCGTGCCATGCGTATATTATCATAATATTGCTCATGAGAAGTTTGGTCTTTGGGCCATTTGGTTGCTTTTGGGCCACGCGTCTATTATCATAATAATACTAAGGGTAATTTTGGTCTTTGGGCCATTCGTCTCCCTTTGGGCCTTGCTTTTGCCTTTGGGCCATGCATATATTATCATAACAATACTAATGGTAAGTTTGGTCTTCGGGCCATTTGTTTGCCTGCAGGCCTTGTTTTTGCCTGCGGGCCATGCGTTTATTATCATAATAATGCTCATGAGAAGTTTGGTCTTCGGGCCATTTGGTTGCCTTCGGGCCATGCTTTTGCCTTTGGGCCATGCATATATTATCATAACAATACTAATGGTAAGTTTGGTCTTCGGGCCATTCGTTTGCCTTCGGGCTTTTTTTTGCCTTCGTGCCATGCGTATATTATCATAATAATGCTCATGAGAAGTTTGGTCTTTGGGCCATTTGGTTGCTTTTGGGCCACGCGTCTATTATCATAATAATACTAAGGGTAAGTTTGGTCTTTGGGCCATTCGTCTCCCTTTGGGCCTTGCTATTGCCTTTGGGCCATGCATATATTATCATAACAATAATAAGGGTAAGTTTGATCGTTGGGCCATTTGTTTGCCTTCGGTCCTTGTTTTTTTTGCCTTCGGGCTATGCGTATATTATTATAATAATACTATTGATAAGTTTGGTCTTCAGGCCATTTGTTTGCCTTCGGCCATGCGTATATTATCATAATAATACTAATGGTAAGTTTGGTCTTTGGGCCATTTTTGTGCCTTTGGGCCTTGCTTTTGCCTTTGCGCCATGCACATATTATCATAACAATACTAATGGTAAGTTTGGTCTTCGGGCCATTTGTTTGCCTTCCGGCCTTGTTTTTGCCTTCATGCCATGCGTATATTATCATAATAATGCTCATGAGAAGTTTGGACTTTGTGCCATTTGGTTGCTTTTGGGCCACGCTTCTATTATCATAATAATACTAAAGGTAAGTTTGGTCTTTGGGCCATTCGTCTCCCTTTGGGCCTTGCTTTTGCCTTGCGTCATGCATATATTATCATAACAATACTAATTGCAAGTTTGGTCTTCGGGCCATTTGTTTGCCTGCAGGCCTTGTTTTTGCCTTCGGGCCATGCGTATATTATCATAATAATACTACTGATAGGTTTGGTCTTCAGGCCATTTGTTTGCCTTCGGGCCATGCATATATATTATCATAAAAATACTGATGGTAAGTTTGGTCTTCGGGCCATTTGTTTGCCTTCGGGCCTTGTTTTTGCCTTCGTGCCATGCGTATATTATCATAATAATGCTCATGAGAAGTTTGGTCTTCGGGCCATTTGGTTGCCTTTGGGCCACGTGTCTATTATCATAAAAATACTAAGGGTAAGTTTGGTCTTTGGGGCATTCGTCTTCCTTCGGGCCTTGTTTTGCCTTTGGGCCATGCATATATTATCATAACAATACTAATGGTAAGTTTGGTCTTCGGGCCATTTGTTTGCCTGCAGGCCTTGTTTTTGCCTTCGGGCCATGCGTGTATTATCATAATAATACTATTGATAAGTTTGGTCTTTGGGCAATTCGTCTCCCTTTGGGCCTTGCTTTTGCCTTTGGCCATGCATATATTATCATAACAATACTAATGGTAAGTTTGGTCTTCGGGCCATTTGTTTGCCTTCGGGCCTTTTTTTGCATTCGTGCCATGCGTATATTATCATAATAATACTCATGAGAAGTTTGGTCTTTGGGCCATTTGGTTGCTTTTGGGCCACGCGTCTATTATCATAATAATACTAAGGGTAATTTTGGTCTTTGGGCCATTCGTCTCCCTTTGGGCCTTGCTTTTGCCTTTGGGCCATGCATATATTATCATAACAATACTAAGGGTAAGTTTGATCGTTGGGCCATTTGTTTGCCTGCAGGCCTTGTTTTTGCTTTCGGGCCTTGCGTTTGCCTTCGTGCCATGCTGTTGCCTTTGGGCCATGCCGTTGCCTTCAGGCCATACCGTTGCCTTCAGGCCATGCGTATATTATCATAATAAAACTAATGCTAAGTTTGGTCTACGGGCCATTTCTTTGCCTTCGGGCCTCGTTTGTGCTTTCAGGCCATGCGTATATTATCGCAATAATACTACTGATAGGTTTGGTCTTCAGGCCATTTGTTTCCCTTCGGGCCATGCGTATATCATCATAATAATACTGATGGTAAGTTTGGTCTTCAGGCCATTTGTTTGCCTTTGTGCCTTGCTTTTGCCTTTAGGTCATGCATATATTATCATAACAATACTAATGGTAAGTTTGGTCTTCGGGCCATTTGTTTGCCTGCAGGCCTTGCTTCTGCCTTTGGGCCATGCATATATTATCATGACAATACTAATGGTAAGTTTGGTCTTCGGGCCATTTGTTTGCCTTCGGGCCTTAATTTTGTCTTCGGGCCATGCGTATATTATAATAATAATGCTCATGAGAAGTTTGGTATTCGGACCATTTGGTTGCCTTTGGGCCACGTGTATATTATCATAATAATACTAAGGGTAAGTTTGGTCTTTGGGCCATTCGTCTCCCTTTGGGCCTTGCTTTTGCCTTTGGGCCATGCATATATTGCCATAACAATACTAATGGTAAGTTTGGTCTTCGGGCCATTTGTTTGCCTGCAGGCCTTGTTTTTGCCTTCGTGCCATGTGTATATTATCATGATAATGCTGATGAGAAGTTTGGTCTTTGGGCCATTTGGTAGCTTTTGGGCCACGCGTCTATTATCATAATAATACTAAGGGTAAGTTTGGTCTTTGGGCCATTCGTCTCCCTTTGGGCCTTGCCTTTGCCTTTCGGCCATGCATATATTATCATAACAATACTAATGGTAAGTTTGGTCTTCGGGCCATTTGTTTGCCTGCAGGCCTTGTTTTTGCCTGGGGGCCATGCATATATTATCATAATAATACTATTGATAAGTTTGGTCTTCAGGCCATTTGTTTGCCTTCGGGCCTTTTCTTTGCCTGCGGGCCATGCATATATTATCCTTATAATACTACTGATAGGTTTGGTCTTCAGGCCATTTGTTTGCCTTCGGCCATGCGTATATTATCATAATAATACTAATGGTAAGTTTGGTCTTCGGGCCATTTGTTTGCCTTCAGGCCTTGTTTTTGCCTTCGTGCCATGCGTAAATTATCATAATAATGCTCATGAGAAGTTTGGTCTTTGGGCCATTTGGTTGCTTTTGGGCCACGCATCTATTATCATAATAATACTACTGATAGGTTTGGTGTTTAGGCCATTTGTTTGCCTTCGGGCCATGCGTATATTATCATAATAATACTGATGGTAAGTTTGGTCTTCGATCCATTTGTTTGCCTTTGGGCCTCGCTTTTGCCTTTGGGCCATGCACATATTATCATAACAATACTAAAGGTAAGTTTGGTCTTTGGGCCATTTGCTTGCCTTCGGGTCTTTTTTTGCCTTCGTGCCATGCATATATTATCATAATAATGCTCATGAGAAGTTTGGTCTTTGGGCCATTTGGTTGCTTTTGGGCACGGGTCTATTATCATAATAATACTAAAGGTAAGTTTGGTCTTTGGGCCATTCGTCTCCCTTTGGGCCTTGCTTTTGCCTTTGGGCCTGCATATATTATCATAACAATACTAATGGTAAGTTTGGTCTTCGGGCCATTTGTTTGCCATCGGGCCTTTTTTGCCTTCGTGCCAAGCGTATATTATCATAATAATGCTCATGAGAAGTTTGGTCTTTGGGCCATTTGGTTGCTTTTGAGCCACGCGTCTATTATCATAATAATACTAAAGGTAAGTTTGGTCTTTGGGCCATTCGTCTCCCTTTGGGCCTTGCTTTTGCCTTTGGGCCATGCAAAGATTATCATAACAATACTAATGGTCAGTTGATCGTCGGGCCATTTGTTTGCCTTCGGTCCTTGTTTTTTTGCCTTCGGGCTATGCGTATATTATTATAATAATACTAATGATAAGTTTGGTCTTCCGGCCATTTGTTTGCCTTCAGGCCTTGCGTTTGCCTTTGTGCCATGCTGTTGCCTTTGGGCCATGCATATATTATCATAACAATACTAATGGTAAGTTTGGTCTTCGGGCCATTTGTTTGCCTTCGGGCCTTTTTTAGCATTCGTGCCATGCGTATATTATCATAATAATGCTCCTGAGAAGTTTGGTCTTTGGGCCATTTGGTTGCTTTTGGGCCGCGTCTATTATCATATAATATAAGGGTAAGTTTGGTCTTCGGGCCATTCGTCTCCCTTTGGGCCTTGCTATTGCCTTTGGGCCATGCATATATTATCATAACAATACTAAGGGTAAGTTTGATCGTTGGGCCATTTGTTTGCCTGCAGGCCTTGTTTTTGCCTTCGGGCCTTGCGTTTGCCTTCGTGCCATGCTGTTGCCTTTGGGCCATGCCGTTGCCTTCAGGCCATACCGTTGCCTTCAGGCCATGCGTATATATTATCATAATAAAACTAATGCTAAGTTTGGTCTACGGGCCATTTCTTTGCCTTCGGGCCTCGTTTTTGCTTTCAGGCCATGCGTATATTATCGCAATAATACTACTGATAGGTTTGGTCTTCAGGCCATTTGTTTCCCTTCGGGCCATGCGTATATCATCATAATAATACTGATGGTAAGTTTGGTCTTCGGGCCATTTGTTTGCCTTTGTGCCTTGCTTTTGCCTTTGGGCCATGCACATATTATCATAACAATACTAAAGGTAAGTTTGGTCTTCGGGCCATTTGTTTGCCTTCGGGCCTTGCTTTTGCCTTTGGGCCATGCACATATTATCATAACAATACTAAAGGTAAGTTTGGTCTTCGGGCCATTTGTTTGCCTTCAGGCCGGCTGTTGACTTCGGGCAATGCGTATATTATCATAATAATACTAATGGTAAGTTTGATCGTCGGGCCCTTTGTTTGCCTTCTGTCCTTGTTTTTTTGCCTTCGGGCTATGCGTATATTATTATAATAATACTAATGATAAGTTTGGTCTTCCGGCCATTTTTTTTGCCTTCAGGCCTTGCTTTTGCCTTTAGGTCATGCATATATTATCATAACAATACTAATGGTAAGTTTGGTCTTCGGGCCATTTGTTTGCCTGCAGGCCTTGCTTTTGCCTTTGGGCCATGCATATATTATCATGACAATACTAATGGTAAGTTTGGTCTTCGGGCCATTTGTTTGCCTTCGGGCCTTAATTTTGTCTTCGGGCCATGCGTATATTATAATAATAATGCTCATGAGAAGTTGGTTTCGGGCCATTTGGTTGCCTTTGGGCCACGTGTATATTATCATAATAATACTAAGGGTAAGTTTGGTCTTTGGGCCATTCGTCTCCCTTTGGGCCTTGCTTTTGCCTTTGGGCCATGCATATATTGTCATAACAATACTAATGGTAAGTTTGGTCTTCGGGCCATTTGTTTGCCTGCAGGCCTTGTTTTTGCCTTCGTGCCATGTGTATATTATCATGATAATGCTGATGAGAAGTTTGGTCTTTGGGCCATTTGGTAGCTTTTGGGCCACGCGTCTATTATCATAATAATACTAAGGGTAAGTTTGGTCTTTGGGCCATTCGTCTCCCTTTGGGCCTTGCCTTTGCCTTTCGGCCATGCATATATTATCATAACAATACTAATGGTAAGTTTGGTCTTCGGGCCATTTGTTTGCCTGCAGGCCTTGTTTTTGCCTGGGGGCCATGCATATATTATCATAATAATACTATTGATAAGTTTGGTCTTCAGGCCATTTGTTTGCCTTCGGGCCTTTTCTTTGCCTGCGGGCCATGCATATATTATCATTATAATACTACTGATAGGTTTGGTCTTCAGGCCATTTGTTTGCCTTCAGGCCGGCTGTTGACTTCGGGCAATGCGTATATTATCATAATAATACTAATGGTAAGTTTGATCGTCGGGCCCTTTGTTTGCCTTCTGTCCTTGTTTTTTTGCCTTCGGGCTATGCGTATATTATTATAATAATACTAATGATAAGTTTGGTCTTCCGGCCATTTTTTTTGCCTTCAGGCCTTGCTTTTGCCTTTAGGTCATGCATATATTATCATAACAATACTAATGGTAAGTTTGGTCTTCGGGCCATTTGTTTGCCTGCAGGCCTTGCTTTTGCCTTTGGGCCATGCATATATTATCATGACAATACTAATGGTAAGTTTGGTCTTCGGGCCATTTGTTTGCCTTCGGGCCTTAATTTTGTCTTCGGGCCATGCGTATATTATAATAATAATGCTCATGAGAAGTTTGGTATTCGGGCCATTTGGTTGCCTTTGGGCCACGTGTATATTATCATAATAATACTAAGGGTAAGTTTGGTCTTTGGGCCATTCGTCTCCCTTTGGGCCTTGCTTTTGCCTTTGGGCCATGCATATATTGTCATAACAATACTAATGGTAAGTTTGGTCTTCGGGCCATTTGTTTGCCTGCAGGCCTTGTTTTTGCCTTCGTGCCATGTGTATATTATCATGATAATGCTGATGAGAAGTTTGGTCTTTGGGCCATTGGTAGCTTTTGGGCCACGCGTCTATTATCATAATAATACTAAGGGTAAGTTTGGTCTTTGGGCCATTCGTCTCCCTTTGGGCCTTGCCTTTGCCTTTCGGCCATGCATATATTATCATAACAATACTAATGGTAAGTTTGGTCTTCGGGCCATTTGTTTGCCTGCAGGCCTTGTTTTTGCCTGGGGGCCATGCATATATTATCATAATAATACTATTGATAAGTTTGGTCTTCAGGCCATTTGTTTGCCTTCGGGCCTTTTCTTTGCCTGCGGGCCATGCATATATTATCATTATAATACTACTGATAGGTTTGGTCTTCAGGCCATTTGTTTGCCTTCGGGCCATGCGTATATTATCATAATAATACTAATGGTAAGTTTGGTCTTCGGGCCATTTGTTTGCCTTCAGGCCTTGTTTTTGCCTTCTTGCCATGCGTATATTATCATAATAATGCTCATGAGAAGTTTGGTCTTTGGGCCATTTGGTTGCTTTTGAGCCACGCGTCTATTATCATAATAATACTAAAGGTAAGTTTGGTCTTTGGGCCATTCGTCTCCCTTTGGGCCTTGCTTTTGCCTTTGGGCCATGCAAAGATTATCATAACAATACTAATGTTCAGTTTGATCGTCGGGCCATTTGTTTGCCTTCGGTCCTTGTTTTTTTGCCTTCGGGCTATGCGTATATTATTATAATAATACTAATGATAAGTTTGGTCTTCCGGCCATTTGTTTGCCTTCAGGCCTTGCGTTTGCCTTTGTGCCATGCTGTTGCCTTTGGGCCATGCATATAATATCATAACAATACTAATGGTAAGTTTGGTCTTCGGGCCATTTGTTTGCCTTCGGGCCTTTTTTTGCATTCGTGCCATGCGTATATTATCAAAATAATGCTCCTGAGAAGTTTGGTCTTTGGGCCATTTGGTTGCTTTTGGGCCACGCGTCTATTATCATAATAATACTAAGGGTAAGTTTGATCTTTGGGCCATTCGTCTCCCTTTGGGCCTTGCTATTGCCTTTGGGCCATGCATATATTATCATAACAATACTAAGGGTAAGTTTGATCGTTGGGCCATTTGTTTGCCTGCAGGCCTTGTTTTTGCCTTCGGGCCTTGCGTTTGCCTTCGTGCCATGCTGTTGCCTTTGGGCCATGCCGTTGCCTTCAGGCCATACCGTTGCCTTCAGGCCATGCGTATATTATCATAATAAAACTAATGCTAAGTTTGGTCTACGGGCCATTTCTTTGCCTTCGGGCCTCGTTTTTGCTTTCAGGCCATGCGTATATTATCGCAATAATACTACTGATAGGTTTGGTCTTCAGGCCATTTGTTTCCCTTCGGGCCATGCGTATATCATCATAATAATACTGATGGTAAGTTTGGTCTTCGGGCCATTTGTTTGCCTTTGTGCCTTGCTTTTGCCTTTGGGCCATGCACATATTATCATAACAATACTAAAGGTAAGTTTGGTCTTCGGGCCATTTGTTTGCCTTCGGGCCTTGCTTTTGCCTTTGGGCCATGCACATATTATCATAACAATACTAAAGGTAAGTTTGGTCTTCGGGCCATTTGTTTGCCTTCAGGCCTGCTGTTGACTTCGGGCAATGCGTATATTATCATAATAATACTAATGGTAAGTTTGATCGTCGGGCCCTTTGTTTGCCTTCTGTCCTTGTTTTTTTGCCTTCGGGCTATGCGTATATTATTATAATAATACTAATGATAAGTTTGGTCTTCCGGCCATTTTTTTTGCCTTCAGGCCTTGCTTTTGCCTTTAGGTCATGCATATATTATCGTAACAATACTAATGGTAAGTTTGGTCTTCGGGCCATTTGTTTGCCTGCAGGCCTTGCTTTTGCCTTCGTGCCATGTGTATATTATCATGATAATGCTGATGAGAAGTTTGGTTTTTGGGCCATTTGGTAGCTTTTGGGCCACGCGTCTATTATCATAATAATACTAAGGGTGAGTTTGGTCTTTGGGCCATTCGTCTCCTTTTGGGCCTTGCTTTTGCCTTTCGGCCATGCATATATTAGCATAACAATACTAATGGTAAGTTTGGTCTTCGGGCCATTTGTTTGCCTTCAGGCCTGCTGTTGACTTCGGGCAATGCGTATATTATCATAATAATACTAAGGGTAAGTTTGGTCTTTGGGCCATTCGTCTCCCTTTGGGCCTTGCTTTTGCCTTTGGGCCATGCATATATTGTCATAACAATACTAATGGTAAGTTTGGTCTTCGGGCCATTTGTTTGCCTGCAGGCCTTGTTTTTGCCTTCGTGCCATGTGTATATTATCATGATAATGCTGATGAGAAGTTTGGTTTTTGGGCCATTTGGTAGCTTTTGGGCCACGCGTCTATTATCATAATAATACTAAGGGTGAGTTTGGTCTTTGGGCCATTCGTCTCCTTTTGGGCCTTGCTTTTGCCTTTCGGCCATGCATATATTAGCATAACAATACTAATGGTAAGTTTGGTCTTCGGGCCATTTGTTTGCCTGCAGGCCTGGTTTTTGCCTGGGAGCCATGCATGTATTATCATAATAATACTATTGATAAGTTTGGTCTTCAGGCCATTTGTTCGCCTTCGGGCCTTGTCTTTGCCTGCGGGCCATGCATATATTATCATTATAATACTACTGATAGGTTTGGTCTTCAGGCCATTTGTTTGCCTTCGGGCCATGCGTATATTATCATAATAATACTAATGGTAAGTTTGGTCTTCGGGCCATTTGTTTGCCTTCAGGCCTGTTTTGCCTTCGTGCATGCGTATATATCATAATAATGCTCATGAGAAGTTTTGGTCTTTGGGCCATTTGGTTGCTTTTGGGCCACGCGTCTATTATCATAATAATACTACTGATAGGTTTGGTCTGTAGGCCATTTGTTTGCCTTCGGGCCATGCGTATATTATCATAATAATACTGATGGTAAGTTTGGTCTTCGATCCATTGTTTGCCTTTGGCGTTGCTTTTGCCTTTGGGCCATGCACATATTATCATAACAATACTAAAGGTAAGTTTGGTCCTTGGCCATTTGTTTGCCTTCTGGCCTTTTTTTGCCTTCGTGCCTTGCATATATTATCATAATAATGCTCATGAGAAGTTTGGTCTTTGGGCCATTTGGTTGCTTTTGGGCCACGCGTCTATTATCATAATAATACTAAGGGTAAGTTTGGTGTTTGGGCCATTCGTCTCCCTTTGGGCTTGCTTTTGCCTTTGGGCCATGCAAAGATTATCATAACAATACTAATGGTAAGTTTGATCGTCGGGCCATTTGTTTGCCTTCGGTCCTTGTTTTTTTGCCTTCGGGCTATGCGTATATTATTATAATAATACTAATGATAAGTTTGGTCTTCCGGCATTTGTTTGCTTCGGGCTTGCGTTTGCCTTTGTGCCATGCTGTTGCCTTCAGGCCATCCGTTCCCTTCAGGCCATACCGTTGCCTTCGGCCATGCATATATTATCATAATAAAACTAATGGTAAGTTTGGTCTTCAGGCCATTTGTTTGCCTTCGGGCCTTGTTTTTGCCTTCGGCCATGCGTTATTATCATAATAATGCTCATGAGAAGTTTGGTCTTCGGGCCATTTAGTTGCCTTTGGGCCACGTGTTATTATCCTAATAACACTAAGGGTAAGTTTGGTCTTTGGGGCATTCGTCTCCCTTTGGGCCTTGCTTTTGCCTTTGGGCCATGCATATATTATCATAACAATACTAATGGTAAGTTTGGTCTTCGGGCCATTTCTTTGCCTGCAGGCCTTGTTTTTGCCTTCGGGCCTTGCGTTTGCCTTCGTGCCATGCTGTTGCCTTCGGGCCATGCCGTTGCCTTCAGGCCATACCGTTGCCTTCGGCCATTCGTATATTATCATAATAAACTAATGCTAAGTTTGGTCTTCGGGCCATTTGTTTGCCTTCGGGCCTTGTTTTTGCCTTCCGGCCATGCGTTTATTATCATAATATGCTCATGAGAAGTTTGGTCTTCGGGCCATTGGTTGCCTTTGGGCCACGTGTCTATTATCATAATAATACTAAGGGTAAGTTTGGTCTTTGGGGCATTCGTCTCCCTTTGGGCCTTGCTTTTGCCTTTGGGCCATGCATATATTATCATAACAATACTAATGGTAAGTTTGGTCTTCGGGCCATTTGTTTGCCTGCAGGCCTTGTTTTTGCCTGCGGGCCATGCATATACTATCATAATAATACTATTGATAAGTTTGGTCTTTGGGCCATTCGTCTCCCTTTGGGCCTTGCTTTTGCCTTTGGGCCATGCATATATTATCATAACAATACTAATGGTAAGTTTGGTCTTCGGGCCATTTGTTTGCCTTCGGGCCTTTTTTTGCATTTGTGCCATGCGTATATTATCATAATAATGCTCATGAGAAGTTTGGTCTTTGCGCCATTTGGTTGCTTTTGGGCCACGCGTCTATTATCATAATAATACTAAGGGTAAGTTTGGTCTTTGGGCCATTCGTCTCCCTTTGGGCCTTGCTATTGTTTGCCTTCGGGCCTTGTTTTTGCCTTCGGGCCTTGCGTTTGCCTTCGTGCCATGCTGTTGCCTTCGGGCCATGCCGTTGCCTTCAGGCCATACCGTTGCCTTCAGGCCATGCGTATATTATCATAATAAAACTAATGCTAAGTTTGGTCTACGGGCCATTTGTCTGCCTTCGGGCCTTGTTTTTGCCTTCGGGCCATGCGTTTATTATCATAATAATGCTCATGAGAAGTTTGGTCTTCGGGCCATTTGTTTGCCTGCAGGCCTTGTTTTTGCTTTCAGGCCATGCGTATATTATCGCAATAATACTACTGATAGGTTTGGTCTTCAGGCCATTTGTTTCCCTTCGGGCCATGCGTATATCATCATAATAATACTGATGGTAAGTTTGGTCTTCGGGCCATTTGTTTGCCTTTGGGCCTTGTTTTTGCCTTTGGGCCATGCACATATTATCATAACAATACTAAAGGTAAGTTTGGTCTTCGGGCCAATTGTTTGCCTTCGGGCCTTGTTTTTGCCTTCGTGCCATGCGTATATTATCATAACAATACTAATGGTAAGTTTGGTCTTCGGGCCATTTGTTTGCCTTCGGGCCTTAATTTTGTCTTCGGGCCATGCGTATATTATAATAATAATGCTCATGAGAAGTTTGGTATTCGGCCATTTGGTTGCCTTTGGGCCACGTGTATATTATCATAATAATACTAAGGGTAAGTTTGGTCTTTGGGCCATTCGTCTCCCTTTGGGCCTTGCTTTTGCCTTTGGGCCATGCATATATTGTCATAACAATACTAATGGTAAGTTTGGTTTTCGGGCCATTTGTTTGCCTGCAGGCCTTGTTTTTGCCTTCGTGCCATGTGTATACTATCATGATAATGCTGATGAGAAGTTTGGTCTTTGGGCCATTTGGTAGCTTTTGGGCCACGCGTCTATTATCATAATAATACTAAGGGTAAGTTTGGTCTTTGGGCCATTCGTCTCCCTTTGGGCCTTGCCTTTGCCTTTCGGCCATGCATATATTATCATAACAATACTAATGGTAAGTTTGGTCTTCGGGCCATTTGTTTGCCTGCAGGCCTTGTTTTTGCCTGGGGGCCATGCATATATTATCATAATAAATATTGATAAGTTTGGTCTTCAGGCCATTTGTTTGCCTTCGGGCCTTTTCTTTGCCTGCGGGCCATGCATATATTATCATTATAATACTACTGATAGGTTTGGTCTTCAGGCCATTTGTTTGCCTTCGGGCCATGCGTATATTATCATAATAATACTAATGGTAAGTTTGGTCTTCGGGCCATTTGTTTGCCTTCAGGCCTTGTTTTTGCCTTCGTGCCATGCGTATATTATCATAATAATGCTCATGAGAAGTTTGGTCTTTGGGCCATTTGGTTGCTTTTGGGCCACGCATCTTTATCATAATAATACTACTGATAGGTTTGGTCTTTAGGCCATTTGTTTGCCTTCGGGCCATGCGTATATTATCATAATAATACTGATGGTAAGTTTGGTCTTCGATCCATTTGTTTGCCTTGGGCCTCGCTTTTGCCTTTGGGCCATGCACATATTATCATAACAATACTAAAGGTAAGTTTGGTCTTTGGGCCATTTGCTTGCCTTCGGGCCTTTTTTTGCCTTCGTGCCATGCATATATTATCATAATAATGCTCATGAGAAGTTTGGTCTTTGGGCCATTTGGTTGCTTTTGGGCCACGGGTCTATTATCATAATAATACTAAAGGTAAGTTTGGTCTTTGGGCCATTCGTCTCCCTTTGGGCCTTGCTTTTGCCTTTGGGCCATGCAAGATTATCATAACAATACTAATGGTCAGTTTGATCGTCGGGCCATTTGTTTGCCTTCGGTCCTTGTTTTTTTGCCTTCGGGCTATGCGTATATTATTATAATAATACTAATGATAAGTTTGGTCTTCCGGCCATTTGTTTGCCTTCAGGCCTTGCGTTTGCCTTTGTGCCATGCTGTTGCCTTCGGGCCATGCCGTTGCCTTCAGGCCATACCATTGCCTTCGGGCCATGCGTATATTATCATAATAAAACTAATGGTAAGTTTGGTCTTCGGGCCATTTGTTTGCCTTCGGGCCTTGTTTTGTCTTCGTGCCATGCGTATATTATCATAATAATGCTCATGAGAAGTTTGGTATTCGGGCCTTTTGGTTGCCTTTGGGCCACGTGTCTATTATCATAATAATACTAAGGGTAAGTTTGGTCTTTGGGCCATTCGTCTCCCTTTGGGCCTTGCTTTTGCCTTTGGGCCATGCATATATTGTCATAACAATACTAATGGTAAGTTTGGTCTTCGGGCCATTTGTTTGCCTGCAGGCCTTGTTTTTGCCTTCGGGCCATGCATGTATTATCATAATAATACTACTGATAGGTTTGGTCTTCAGGCCATTTGTTTCCCTTTGGGCCATGCGTATATCATCATAATAATACTGATGGTAAGTTTGGTCTTCGGGCCATTTGTTTGCCTTCGGGCCTTGTTTTTGCCTTTGTGCCATGCGTATATTATCATAATAATGCTCATGAGAAGTTTGGTCTTCGGGCCATTGGGTTGCCTTTGGGCACGTGTCTATTATCATAATAATACTAAGGGTAAATTTGGTCTTTGGGGCATTCGTCTTCCTTTGGGCCTTGTTTTGCCTTTGGGCCATGCATATATTATCATAACAATACTAATGGTAAGTTTGGTTTTCGGGCCATTTGTTTGCCTGCAGGCCTTGTTTTTGCCTTCGGGCCATGCGTGTATTATCATAATAATACTACTGATAGGTTTGGTCTTCAGCCATTTGTTTCCCTTCGGGCCATGCGTATATCATCATAATAATACTGATGGTAAGTTTGGTCTTCGGGCCATTTGTTTGCCTTTGGGCCTTGCTTTTGCCTTTGGGCCATGCACATATTATCATAACAATACTAAAGGTAAGTTTGGTCTTTGGGCCATTTGTTTGCCTTTGGGCCTTGCTTTTGCCTTTGGCCATGCACATATTATCATAACAATACTAAAGGTAAGTTTGGTCTTCGGGCCATTTGTTTGCCTGCAGGCCTTGCTTTTGCCTTTGGGCCATGCATATATTATCATAACAATACTAATGGTAAGTTTGGTCTTCGGGCCATTTGTTTGCCTGCAGGCCTTGCTTTTGCCTTTGGGCCATGCATATATTATCATAACAATACTAATGGTAAGTTTGGTCTTCGGGCCATTTGTTTGCCTTCGGGCCTCAATTTGTCTTCGGGCCATGCGTATATATCATAATAATGCTCATGAGAAGTTTGGTATTCGGGCCATTTGGTTGCCTTTGGGCCACGTGTCTATTATCATAATAATACTAAGGGTAAGTTTGGTCTTTGGGCCATTCGTCTCCCTTTGGGCCTTGCTTTTGCCTTTGGGCCATGCATATATTGTCATAACAATACTAATGGTAAGTTTGGTCTTCGGGCCATTGTTTGCCTGCAGGCCTTGTTTTTGCCTTCGTGCCATGTGTATATTATCATGATAGTGCTGATGAGAAGTTTGGTTTTTGGCCATTTGGTAGCTTTTGGGCCACGCGTATATTATCATAATAATACTAAGGGTGAGTTTGGTCCTTGGCCATTCGTCTCCTTTTGGGCCTTGCTTTTGCCTTTCGGCCATGCATATATTAGCATAACAATACTAATGGTAAGTTTGGTCTTCGGGCCATTTGTTTGCCTGCAGGCCTTGTTTTTGCCTGGGAGCCATGCATATATTATCATAATAATACTATTGATAAGTTTGGTCTTCAGGCCATTTGTTCGCCTTCGGGCCTTGTCTTTGCCTGCGGCCATGCATATATTATCATTATAATACTACTGATAGGTTTGGTCTTCAGGCCATTTGTTTGCCTTCGGGCCATGCGTATATTATCATAATAATACTAATGGTAAGTTTGGTCTTCGGGCCATTTGTTTGCCTTCAGGCCTTGTTTTTGCCTTCGTGCCATGCGTATATTATCATAATAATGCTCATGAGAAGTTTGGTCTTTGGGCCATTTGGTTGCTTTTGGGCCACGCGTCTATTATCATAATAATACTACTGATAGGTTTGGTCTTTAGGCCATTTGTTTGCCTTCGGCCATGCGTATATTATCATAATAATACTGATGGTAAGTTTGGTCTTCGATCCATTTGTTTGCCTTTGGGCCTTGCTTTTGCCTTTGGCCATGCACATATTATCATAACAATACTAAAGGTAAGTTTGGTCCTTGGGCCATTTGTTTGCCTTCGGGCCTTTTTTTGCCTTCGTGCCATGCATATATTATCATAATAATGCTCATGAGAAGTTTGGGCCATTTGGTTGCTTTTGGGCCACGGGTCTATTATCATAATAATACTAAAGGTAAGTTTGGTCTTTGGGCCATTCGTCTACCTTTGGGCCTTGCTTTTGCCTTTGGGCCATGCATATATTATCATAACAATACTAATGGTAAGTTTGGTCCTCGGGCCATTTGTTTGCCTTCGGGCCTTTTTTGCCTTCGTGCAATGCGTATATTATCATAATAATGCTCATGAGAAGTTTGGTCTTTGGGCCATTTGGTTGCTTTTGGGCCACGCGTCTATTATCATAATGATACTAAAGGTAAGTTTGGTCTTTGGGCCATTCGTCTCCCTTTGGGCCTTGCTTTTGCCTTTGGGCCATGCATATATTATCATAACAATACTAATGGTAAGTTTGGTCTTCGGGCCATTTGTTTGCCTGCGGGCCTTGTTTTTGCCATCGTGCCATGCGTATATTATCATAATAATGCTCATGAGAAGTTTGGTTTTTGGGCCATTTGGTTGCTTTTGGGCCATGCGTCTATTATCATAATAATACTAAGGGCAAGTTTGGTCTTTGGGCCATTCGTCTCCCTTTGGGCCTTGCTTTTGCCTTTGGGCCATGCATATATTATCATAACAATACTAATGGTAAGTTTGGTCTTTCGGCCATTTGTTTGCCTTCAGGCCTGCTGTTGACTTCGGGCAATGCGTATATTATCATAATAATACTAATGGTAAGTGTGATCGTCGGGCCCTTTGTTTGCCTTCTGTCCTTGTTTTTTTGCCTTCGGGCTATGCGTATATTATTATAATAATACTAATGATAAGTTTGGTCTTCCGGCCATTTTTTTTGCCTTCCGGCCTTGCTTTTGCCTTTAGGTCATGCATATAATATCATAACAATACTAATGGTAAGTTTGGTCTTCGGGCCATTTGTTTGCCTGCAGGCCTTGCTTTTGCCTTTGGGCCATGCATATATTATCATAACAATACTAATGGTAAGTTTGGTCTTCGGGCCATTTGTTTGCCTTCGGGCCTTAATTTTGTCTTCGGGCCATGCGTATATTATAATAATAATGCTCATGAGAAGTTTGGTATTCGGGCCATTTGGTTGCCTTTGGGCCACGTGTATATTATCATAATAATACTAAGGGTAAGTTTGGTCTTTGGGCCATTCGTCTCCCTTTGGGCCTTGCTTTTGCCTTTGGGCCATGCATATATTGTCATAACAATACTAATGGTAAGTTTGGTTTTCGGGCCATTTGTTTGCCTGCAGGCCTTGTTTTTGCCTTCGTGCCATGTGTATATTATCATGATAATGCTGATGAGAAGTTTGGTCTTTGGGCCATTTTGTAGCTTTTGGGCCACGCGTCTATTATCATAAAAATACTAAGGGTAAGTTTGGTCTTTGGGCCATTCGTCTCCCTTTGGGCCTTGCCTTTGCCTTTCGGCCATGCATATATTATCATAACAATACTAATGGTAAGTTTGGTCTTCGGGCCATTTGTTTGCCTGCAGGCCTTGTTTTTGCCTGGGGGCCATGCATATATTATCATAATAATACTATTGATAAGTTTGGTCTTCAGGCCATTTGTTTGCCTTCGGGCCATGCGTATATTATCATAATAATACTAATGGTAAGTTTGGTCTTCGGGCCATTTGTTTGCCTTCAGGCCTTGTTTTTGCCTTCGTGCCATGCGTATATTATCATAATAATGCTCATGAGAAGTTTGGTCTTTGGGCCATTTGGTTGCTTTTGGGCCACGCATCTATTATCATAATAATACTACTGATAGGTTTGGTCTTTAGGCCATTTGTTTGCCTTCGGGCCATGCGTATATTATCATAATAATACTGATGGTAAGTTTGGTCTTCGATCCATTTGTTTGCCTTTGGGCCTCGCTTTTGCCTTTGGGCCATGCACATATTATCATAACAATACTAAAGGTAAGTTTGGTCTTTGGGCCATTTGCTTGCCTTCGGGCCTTTTTTTGCCTTCGTGCCATGCATATATTATCATAATAATGCTCATGAGAAGTTTGGTCTTTGGGCCATTTGGTTGCTTCTGGGCCACGGGTCTATTATCATAATAATACTAAAGGTAAGTTTGGTCTTTGGGCCATTCGTCTCCCTTTGGGCCTTGCTTTTGCCTTTGGGCCATGCATATATTATCATAACAATACTAATGGTAAGTTTGGTCTTCGGGCCATTTGTTTGCCATCGGGCCTTTTTGCCTTCGTGCCAAGCGTATATTATCATAATAATGCTCATGAGAAGTTTGGTCTTTGGGCCATTTGGTTGCTTTTGAGCCACGCGTCTATTATCATAATAATACTAAAGGTAAGTTTGGTCTTTGGGCCATTCGTCTCCCTTTGGGCCTTGCTTTTGCCTTTGGGCCATGCAAAGATTATCATAACAATACTAATGGTCAGTTTGATCGTCGGGCCATTTGTTTGCCTTCGGTCCTTGTTTTTTTGCCTTCGGGCTATGCGTATATTATTATAATAATACTAATGATAAGTTTGGTCTTCCGGCCATTTGTTTGCCTTCAGGCCTTGCGTTTGCCTTTGTGCCATGCTGTTGCCTTCGGGCCATGCCGTTGCCTTCAGGCCATACCATTGCCTTCGGGCCATGCGTATATTATCATAATAAAACTAATGGTAAGTTTGGTCTTCGGGCCATTTGTTTGCCTTCGGGCCTTGTTTTGTCTTCGTGCCATGCGTATATTATCATAATAATGCTCATGAGAAGTTTGGTATTCGGGCCTTTTGGTTGCCTTTCGGCCACGTGTCTATTATCATAATAATACTAAGAGTAAGTTTGGTATTTGGGCCATTCGTCTCCCTTTGGGCCTTGCTTTTGCCTTTGGGCCATGCATATATTGTCATAACAATACTAATGGTAAGTTTGGTCTTCGGGCCATTTGTTTGCCTTCAGGCCTTGTTTTTGCCTTCGTGCCATGCGTATATTATCATAATAATGCTCATGAGAAGTTTTGTCTTCGTGCCATGCGTATATTATCATAATAATGCTCATGAGAAGTTTGGTATTCGAATGGCCCTTTTGGTTGCCTTTGGGCCACGTGTCTATTATCATAATAATACTAAGGGTGAGTTTGGTCTTTGGGCCATTCGTCTCCTTTTGGGCCTTGCTTTTGCCTTTCGGCCATGCATATATTAGCATAACAATACTAATGGTAAGTTTGGTCTTCGGGCCATTTGTTTGCCTGCAGGCCTTGTTTTTGCCTGGGAGCCATGCATATATTATCATAATAATACTATTGATAAGTTTGGTCTTCAGGCCATTTGTTCGCCTTCGGGCCTTGTCTTTGCCTGCGGGCCATGCATCTATTATCATTATAATACTACTGATAGGTTTGGTCTTCAGGCCATTTGTTTGCCTTCGGGCCATGCGTATATTATCATAATAATACTAATGGTAAGTTTGGTCTTCAGGCCATTTGTTTGCCTTCAGGCCTTGTTTTTGCCTTCGTGCCATGCGTATATTATCATAATAATGCTCATGAGAAGTTTGGTCTTTGGGCCATTTGATAATAATAATAATAATAATAATAATAATGGATATTAACAGATCCACATAACATGGCTATTCTCTGTTAAGTACTACATACAATAATGTCTTTATTAAAAGAATATAGATTGTCCTGAATAAATTAATGTCGTCCATAATATGAATAACTTATTACATTGCGTCTAATTAAAAACCTATGTTACAATTTTATTCTTTAAAAATGCTTTAGATAATGTTAAAAAATTACTGTAAATACGGCAGTTCCTTATGTTTTCTGGCAAAGAATTAAACAGCTTTCCTGCATATCCTGAAAAGTTCCAGTTTCCCTTGGGATCACGAGTGATCTTGCACTGCTTGATCGAAGCTCTCTGGTAAACTTTTTTTTCTTCCAGTGTCAAATATGATGGCCAGAACTCATAGTTCATCGCTTTGAATGTCATTTTCAGAAGGTTCAGTTCCCTTCTTTCCTTTATAGGCAGCCATCCCAATTTCAAAATGGCTTTTGTATTGTTTATGTAATTTCCAGTTACAAAAGCTGCAGCGGCGAATTGTACTTTCTGCAAGCCATTTGGTTGCTTTTGGGCCACGCGTCTATTATCATAATAATACTAAGGGTAATTTTGGTCTTTGGGCCATTCGTCTCCCTTTGGGCCTTGCTTTTGCCTTTGGGCCATGCATATATTATCATAACAATACTAATGGTAAGTTTGGTCTTCGGGCCATTTGTTTGCCTGCAGGCCTTGTTTTTGCCTGAGGGCCATGCATATATTATCATAATAATACTATTGATAAGTTTGGTCTTTGGGCCATTCGTCTCCCTTTGGGCCTTGCTTTTGCCTTTGGGCCATGCATATATTATCAAAACAATACTAATGGTAAGTTTGGTCTTCGGGCCATTTGTTTGCCTTCGGGCCTTTTTTTGCATTCGTGCCATGCGTATATTATCATAATAATGCTCATGAGAAGTTTGGTGTTTGGGCCATTTGGTTGCTTTTGGGCCACGCGTCTATTATCATAGTAATACTAAGGGTAAGTTTGGTCTTTGCGCCATTCGTCTCCCTTTGGGCCTTGCTATTGCCTTTGGGCCATGCATATATTATCATAACAATACTAAGGGTAAGTTTGATCGTTGGGCCATTTGTTTGCCTGCAGGCCTTGTTTTTGCCTTCGGGCCTTGCGTTTGCCTTCGTGCCATGCTGTTGCCTTCGGGCCATGCCGTTGCCTTCAGGCCATACCGTTGCCTTCAGGCCATGCGTATATTATCATAATAAAACTAATGCTAAGTTTGGTCTACGGGCCATTTCTTTGCCTTCGGGCCTCGTTTTTGCCTTCGGGCCATGCGTTTATTATCATAATAATGCTCATGAGAAGTTTGGTCTTCGGGCCATTTGTTTGCCTGCAGGCCTTGTTTTTGCTTTCAGGCCATGCGTATATTATCGCAATAATACTACTGATAGGTTTGGTCTTCAGGCCATTTGTTTACCTTCGGGCCATGCATATATTATCATAATAATACTGATGGTAAGTTTGGTTTTCGGGCCATTTGGTTGCCTTTGGGCCACGTGTCTATTATCATAATAATACTAAGGGTAAGTTTGGTCTTTGGGCCATTCGTCTCCCTTTGGGCCTTGCTTTTGCCTTTGGGCCATGCATATATTAGCATAACAATACTAATGGTAAGTTTGGTCTTCGGGCCATTTGTTTGCCTGCAGGCCTTGTTTTTGCCTTCGTGCCATGCATATATTAGCATAACAATACTAATGGTAAGTTTGGTCTTCGGGCCATTTGTTTGCCTGCAGGCCTTGTTTTTGCCTGGGAGCCATGCATATATTATCATAATAATACTATTGATAAGTTTGGTCTTCAGGCCATTTGTTCGCCTTCGGGCCTTGTCTTTGCCTGCGGGCCATGCATATATTATCATTATAATACTACTGATAGGTTTGGTCTTCAGGCCATTTGTTTGCCTTCGGGCCATGCGTATATTATCATAATAATACTAATGGTAAGTTTGGTCTTCGGGCCATTTGTTTGCCTTCAGGCCTTGTTTTTGCCTTCGTGCCATGCGTATATTATCATAATAATGCTCATGAGAAGTTTGGTCTTTGGGCCATTTGGTTGCTTTTGGGCCACGCGTCTATTATCATAATAATACTACTGATAGGTTTGGTCTTTAGGCCATTTGTTTGCCTTCGGGCCATGCGTATATTATCATAATAATACTGATGGTAAGTTTGGTCTTCGATCCATTTGTTTGCCTTTGGGCCTTGCTTTTGCCTTTGGGCCATGCACATATTATCATAACAATACTAAAGGTAAGTTTGGTCCTTGGGCCATTTGTTTGCCTTCGGGCCTTTTTTTGCCTTCGTGCCATGCATATATTATCATAATAATGCTCATGAGAAGTTTGGTCTTTGGGCCATTTGGTTGCTTTTGGGCCACGGGTCTATTATCATAATAATACTAAAGGTAAGTTTGGTCTTTGGGCCATTCGTCTACCTTTGGGCCTTGCTTTTGCCTTTGGGCCATGCATATATTATCATAACAATACTAATGGTAAGTTTGGTCCTCGGGCCATTTGTTTGCCTTCGGGCCTTTTTTGCCTTCGTGCCATGCGTATATTATCATAATAATGCTGATTGGAACTTTGGTCTTTGGGCCATTTGATAATAATAATAATAATAATAATAATAATAATGGATATTAACAGATCCACATAACATGGCTATTCTCTGTTAAGTACTACATACAATAATGTCTTTATTAAAAGAATATAGATTGTCCTGAATAAATTAATGTCGTCCATAATATGAATAACTTATTACATTGCGTCTAATTAAAAACCTATGTTACAATTTTATTCTTTAAAAATGCTTTAGATAATGTTAAAAAATTACTGTAAATACGGCAGTTCCTTATGTTTTCTGGCAAAGAATTAAACAGCTTTCCTGCAATATCCTGAAAAGTTCCAGTTTCCCTTGGGATCACGAGTGATCTTGCACTGCTTGATCGAAGCTCTCTGGTAAACTTTTTTTCTTCGAGTGTCAAATATGATGGCCAGAACTCATAGTTCATCGCTTTGAATGTCATTTTCAGAAGGTTCAGTTCCCTTCTTTCCTTTATAGGCAGCCATCCCAATTTCAAAATGGCTTTTGTATTGTTTATGTAATTTCCAGTTACAAAAGCTGCAGCGGCGAATTGTACTTTCTGCAAGCCATTTGGTTGCTTTTGGGCCACGCGTCTATTATCATAATAATACTAAGGGTAATTTTGGTCTTTGGGCCATTCGTCTCCCTTTGGGCCTTGCTTTTGCCTTTGGGCCATGCATATATTATCATAACAATACTAATGGTAAGTTTGGTCTTCGGGCCATTTGTTTGCCTGCAGGCCTTGTTTTTGCCTGCGGGCCATGCATATATTATCATAATAATACTATTGATAAGTTTGGTCTTTGGGCCATTCGTCTCCCTTTGGGCCTTGCTTTTGCCTTTGGGCCATGCATATATTATCATAACAATACTAATGGTAAGTTTGGTCTTCGGGCCATTTGTTTGCCTGCAGGCCTTGTTTTTGCCTTCGTGCCATGCGTATATTATCATAATATTGTTGATGAGAACTTTGGTCTTTGGGCCATTTGGTTGCTTTTGGGCCACGCATCTATTATCATAATAATACTAAGGGTAATTTTGGTCTTTGGGCCATTCGGCTCCCTTTGTGCTTTGCTTTTGCCTTTGGGCCATGCATATATTATCATAACAATACTAATGGTAAGTTTGGTCTTCGGGCCATTTGTTTTCCTGCAGGCCTTGTTTTTGCCTGCGGGCCATGCATATATTATCATAATAATACTATTGATAAGTTTGGTCTTCAGGCCATTATCATTATAATACTACTGATAGGTTTGGTCTTCAGGCCATTTGTTTGCCTTCGGGCCATGCGTATATTATCATAATAATAATGATGGTAAGTTTGGTCTTTTGCCCATTTGTGTGCCTTTGGGCCTTGCTTTTGCTTTTGGGCCTTGCTTTTGCCTTTTGGCCATGCACATATTATCATAACAATACTAATGGTAAGTTTGGTCTTCGGGCCATTTGTTTGCCTTCCGGCCTTGTTTTTGCCTTTGGGCCACGTGTCTATTATCATAATAATAGTAAGGGTAAGTTTGGTCTTTGCGCCATTCGTCTCCCTTTGGGCCTTGCTTTTGCCTTTGGGCCATGCGTATATTATCATAATAATACTAATGGCAAGTTTGGTCTTCGGGCATTTGCTTGCCTGCAGGCCTTGTTTTTGCCTTCAGGCCATGCGTATATTATCATAATAATACTATTGATAGGTTTGGTCTTCAGGCCATTTGTTTGCCTTCGGGCCATGCGTATAATATCATAATAATAATGATGGTAAGTTTGGTCTTTGGGCCATTTTTGTGCCTTTGGGCCTTGCTTTTGCCTTTGGGCCATGCACATATTATCATAACAATACTAATGGTAAGTTTGGTCTTCGGGCCATTTTTTTGCCTTCCGGCCTTGTTTTTGCCTTCGTGCCATGCGTATATTATCATAATAATGGTCATGAGAAGTTTGGACTTTGGGCCATTTGGTTGCTTTGGGCCACGCTTCTATTATCATAATAATACTAAAGGTAAGTTTGGTCTTTGGGCCATTCGTTTCCCTTTGGGCCTTGCTTTTGCCTTTGGGTCATCCATATATTATCATAACAATACTAATTGTAAGTTTGGTCTTTGGGCCATTTGTTTGACTGCAGGCCTTGTTTTTGCCTTCGGGCCATGCGTATATTATCATAATAATACTACTGATAGGTTTGGTCTTCAGGCCATTTGTTTGCCTTCGGGCCATGCATATATATTATCATAAAAATACTGATGGTAAGTTTGGTCTTCGGGCCATTTGTTTGCCTTCGGGCCTTGTTTTTGCCTTCGTGCCATGCGTATATTATCATAATAATGCTCATGAGAAGTTTGGTCTTCGGGCCATTTGGTTGCCTTTGGGCCACGTGTCTATTATCATAATAATACTAAGGGTAAGTTTGGTCTTTGGGGCATTCGTCTTCCTTTGGGCCCTGTTTTGCCTTTGGGCCATGCATATATTATCATAACAATACTAATAGTAAGTTTGGTCTTCGGGCCATTTGTTTGCCTTCGGGCCTTGTTTTTGCCTTCGTGCCATGCGTATATTATCATAATAATGCTCATGAGAAGTTTGGTCTTCGGGCCATTTGGTTGCCTTTGGGCCACGTGTCTATTATCATAATAATACTAAGGGTAAGTTTGGTCTTTGGGCCATTCGTCTCCCTTTGGGCCTTGCTTTTGCCTTTGGGCCATGCATATATTATCATAACAATACTAATGGTAAGTTTGGTCTTCGGGCCATTTGTTTGCCTTCAAGCCTTGTTTATGCCTTCGTGCCATGCGTATATTATTATAATAATGCTCATGAGAAGTTTGGTCTTTGGGCCATTTGCTTGCTTTTGGGCAACGCATCTATTATCATAATAATACTACTGATAGGTTTGGTCTTTAGGCCATTTTTTTGCCTTCGGGCCATGCGTATATTATCATAATAATACTGATGGTAAGTTTGGTCTTCGATCCATTTGTTTGCCTTTGGGCCTTGCTTTTGCCTTTGGGCCATGCACATATTATCATAACAATACTAAAGGTAAGTTTGGTCTTTGGGCCATTTGCTTGCCTTCGGGCCTTTTTTTGCCTTCGTGCCATGCATATATTATCATAATAATGCTCATGAGAAGTTTGGTCTTTGGGCCATTTGGTTGCTTTTGGGCCACGGGTCTATTATCATAATAATACTAAAGGTAAGTTTGGTCTTTGGGCCATTCGTCTCCCTTTGGGCCTTGCTTTTGCCTTTGGGCCATGCAAAGATTATCATAACAATACTAATGGTCAGTTTGATCGTCGGGCCATTTGTTTGCCTTCGGTCCTTGTTTTTTTGCCTTCGGGCTATGCGTATATTATTATAATAATACTAATGATAAGTTTGGTCTTCCGGCCATTTGTTTGCCTTCAGGCCTTGCGTTTGCCTTTGTGCCATGCTGTTGCCTTCGGGCCATGCCGTTGCCTTCAGGCCATACCGTTGCCTTCGGGCCATGTGTATATTATCATAATAAAACTAATGGTAAGTTTGGTCTTTGGGCCATTTGTTTGCCTTCGGGCCTTGTTTTTGTCTTCGTGCCATGCGTATATTATCATAATAATGCTCATGAGAAGTTTGGTCTTTGGGCCATTTGGTTGCTTTTGGGCCACGGGTCTATTATCATAATAATACTAAAGGTAAGTTTGGTCTTTGGGCCATTCGTCTACCTTTGGGCCTTGCTTTTGCCTTTGGGCCATGCATATATTATCCTAACAATACTAATGGTAAGTTTGGTCCTAGGGCCATTTGTTTGCCTTCGGGCCTTTTTTGCCTTCGTGCCATGCGTATATTATCATAATAATGCTCATGAGAAGTTGGGTCTTTGAGCCATTTGGTTGCTTTTGGGCCACGCGTCTATTATCATAATAATACTAAGGGTAAGTTTGGTCTTTGGGCCATTCGTCTCCCTTTGGGCCTTGCTTTTGCCTTTGGGCCATGCAAAGATTATCATAACAATACTAATGGTAAGTTTGATCGTCGGGCCATTTGTTTGCCTTCGGTCCTTGTTTTTTTGCCTTCGGGCCATGCGTATATTATCATAATAATACTAATGGTAAGTTTGGTCTTCGGGCCATTTGCTTGCCTGCAGGCCTTGTTTTTGCCGTCAGGCCATGCGTATATTATCATAATAATACTACTGATAGGTTTGGTCTTCAGGCCATTTGTTTGCCTTCGGGCCATGCGTATATTATCATAATAATAATGATGGTAAGTTTGGTCTTTGGGCCATTTGTGTGCCTTTGGGCCTTGCTTTTGCCTTTGGGCCATGCACATATTATCATAACAATACTAATGGTAAGTTTGGTCTTCGGGCCATTTGTTTGCCTTCCGGCCTTGTTTTTGCCTTCGTGCGGTGCATATATTATCATAATAATGCTCATGAGAAGTTTGGTCTTTGGGCCATTTGGTTGCTTTTGGGCCACGTGTCTATTATCATAATGATACTAAAGATAAGTTTGGTCTTTGGGCCATTCGTCTCCCTTTGGGCCTTGCTTTTGCCTTTGGGACATGCATATATTATCATAACAATACTAATGGTAAGTTTGGTCTTCGGGCCATTTGTTTGCCTGCAGGCCTTGTTTTTGCCTTCGGGACATGCGTATATTATCGTAATAATACTACTGATAGGTTTGGTCTTCAGGCCATTTGTTTGCCTTCGGGCCATGCGTATATTATCATAAAAATAATGATGGTAAGTTTGGTCTTTGGGCCATTTGTGTGCCTTTGGGCCTTGTTTTTGCCTTCGTGCCATGCGTATACTATCATAATAATGCTGATGAGAGCTTTGGTCTTTGGGCCATTTGGTTGCTTTTGGGCCACGCGTCTATTATCAAAATAATACTAAGGGTAATTTTGGTCTTTGGGCCATTCGTCTCCCTTTGGGCCTTGCTTTTGCCTTTGGGCCATGCATATATTATCATAACAATACTAATGGTGAGTTTGGACTTCGGGCCATTTGTTTGCCTGCAGGCCTTGTTTTTGCCTGCGTGCCATGCATATATTATCATAATAATGCTATTGATAAGTTTGGTTTTCAGGCCATTTGTTTGCCTTCAGGCCTTGTTTTTGCCTGCGGGCCATGCGTATTTTATCATTATAATACTACTGATAGGTTTGGTCTTCGGGCCATTTGTTTGCCTTCGGGCCATGCGTATATTATCATAATAATACTAATGGTAAGTTTGGTCTTCGGGCCATTTTTGTGCCTTTGGGCCTTGCTTTCGCCTTTGGGCCATGCACATATTATCATAACAATACTAATGGTAAGTTTGGTCTTCGGGCCATTTGTTTGCCTTCCGGCCTTGTTGTTGCCTTCGTGCCATGCGTATATTATCATAATAATGCTCATGAGAAGTTTGGTCTTTGGGCCATTTGGTTGCTTTTGGGCCACGCGTTTATTATCATACTAATACTAAGGGTAAGTTTGGTCTTTGGGCCATTTGTTTGCCTGCAGGCCTTGTTTTTGCCTTCGGGCCATGCGTATATTATCGCAATAATACTACTGATAGGTTTGGTCTTCAGGCCATTTGTTTCCCTTCGGGCCATGCATATATTATCATAATAATACTGATGGTAAGTTTGGTCTTTGGGCCATTTGTTTGCCTTTGGGACTTGCTTTTGCCTTCGGGCCATGCGTATATTATCGCAATAATACTACTGATAGGTTTGGTCTTCAGGCCATTTGTTTCCCTTCGGGCCATGCATATATTATCATAATAATACTGATGGTAAGTTTGGTCTTTGGGCCATTTGTTTGCCTTTGGGACTTGCTTTTGCCTTTGGGCCATGCATATATTATCATAACAATACTAATGGTAAGTTTGGTCTTCGGGCCATTTGTTTGCCTGCAGGCCTTGTTTTTGCCTTCGTGCCATGCGTATATTATCATAATAATGTTGATGAGAACTTTGGTCTTTGGACCATTTGGTTGCTTTTGGGCCACGCGTCTATTATCATAATAATACTAAGGGTAATTTTGGTCTTGGGCCATTCGTCTCCCTTTGGGCCTTGCTTTTGCCTTTGGGCCATGCATATATTATCATAACAATACTAATGGTAAGTTTGGTCTTCGGGCCATTTGTTTCCCTGCAGGCCTTGTTTTTGCCTGTTGGCCATGCATATATTATCATATTAATACTATTGATAAGTTTTGTCTTCAGGCCATTATCATTATAATACTACTGATAGGTTTGGTCTTCAGGCCATTTGTTTGCCTTCGGGCCATGCGTATATTATCATAATAATACCAATGGTAAGTTTGGTCTTCGGGCCATTTGCTTGCCTGCAGGCCTTGTTTTTGCCGTCAGGCCATGCGTA
The DNA here is from genome assembly GCA_013076295.1 of Sanderia malayensis. Taxonomy (NCBI): domain Eukaryota; kingdom Metazoa; phylum Cnidaria; class Scyphozoa; order Semaeostomeae; family Pelagiidae; genus Sanderia; species Sanderia malayensis. The sequence continues at coordinate 41,708 of RQOL01000425.1, read as the reverse complement.
TATTATCATAATAATACTACTGATAGGTTTGGTCTTCAGGCCATTTGTTTGCCTTCGGGCCATGCGTATATTATCATAATAATAATGATGGTAAGTTTGGTCTTTGGGCCATTTGTGTGCCTTTGGGCCTTGCTTTTGCCTTTGGGCCATGCACATATTATCATAACAATACTAATGGTAAGTTTGGTCTTCGGGCCATTTGGTTGCTTTTGGGCCACGCGTCTATTATCATAATAATACTAAGGGTAATTTTGGTCTTTGGGCCATTCGTCTCCCTTTGGGCCTTGCTTTTGCCCTTGGGCCATGCATATATTATCATAACAATACTAATGGTAAGTTTGGTCTTTGGGCCATTCGTCTCCCTTTGGGCCTTGCTTTTGCCTGCGGGCCATGCGTATTTTATCATTACAATACTACTGATAGGTTTGGTCTTTGGGCCATTTGGTTGCTTTTGGGCCATGCGTCTATTATCATAATAATACTAAAGGTAAGTTTGGTCTTTGGGCCATTCGTCTCCCTTTGGGCCTTGCCTTTGCCCTTGGGCCATGCATATATTATCATAACAATACTAATGGTAAGTTTGGTCTTTGGGCCATTCGTCTCCCTTTGGGCCTTGCTTTTGCCTTCGGGCCATGCGTATATTATCATAAAAATAATCATGGTAAGTTTGGTCTTTGGGCCATTTGTGTGCCTTTGGGCCTTGTTTTTGCCTTCGTGCCATGCGTATATTATCATAACAATGCTGATGAGAACTTTGGTCTTTGGGCCATTTGGTTGCTTTTGGGCCACGCGTCTATTATCATAATAATACTAAGGGTAATTTTGGACTTCGGGGCATTTGTTTGCCTGCAGGCCTTGTTTTTGCCTGCGTGCCATGCATATATTATCATAATAATGCTATTGATAAGTTTGGTTTTCAGGGCATTTGTTTGCCTTCAGGCCTTGTTTTTGCCTGCGGGCCATGCGTATTTTATCATTATAATACTACTGATAGGTTTGGTCTTCGGGCCATTTGTTTGCCTTCGGGCCATGCGTATATTATCATAATAATACTAATGGTAAGTTTGGTCTTCGGGCCATTTTTGTGCCTTTGGGCCTTGCTTTCGCCTTTGGGCCATGCACATATTATCATAACAATACTAATGGTAAGTTTGGTCTTCGGGCCATTTGTTTGCCTTCCGGCCTTGTTGTTGCCTTCGTGCCATGCGTATATTATCATAATAATGCTCATGAGAAGTTTGGTCTTTGGGCCATTTGGTTGCTTTTGGGCCACGCGTTTATTATCATACTAATACTAAGGGTAAGTTTGGTCTTTGGGCCATTTGTTTGCCTGCAGGCCTTGTTTTTGCCTTCAGGCCATGCGTATATTATCGCAATAATACTACTGATAGGTTTGGTCTTCAGGCCATTTGTTTCCCTTCGGGCCATGCATATATTATCATAATAATACTGATGGTAAGTTTGGTCTTTGGGCCATTTGGTTGCTTTTGGGCCACGCGTTTATTATCATACTAATACTAAGGGTAAGTTTGGTCTTTGGGCCATTTGTTTGCCTGCAGGCCTTGTTTTTGCCTTCGGGCCATGCGTATATTATCGCAATAATACTACTGATAGGTTTGGTCTTCAGGCCATTTGTTTCCCTTCGGGCCATGCATATATTATCATAATAATACTGATGGTAAGTTTGGTCTTTGGGCCATTTGTTTGCCTTTGGGACTTGCTTTTGCCTTCGGGCCATGCGTATATTATCGCAATAATATTACTGATAGGTTTGGTCTTCAGGCCATTTGTTTCCCTTCGGGCCATGCATATATTATCATAATAATACTGATGGTAAGTTTGGTCTTTGGGCCATTTGTTTGCCTTTGGGACTTGCTTTTGCCTTTGGGCCATGCATATATTATCATAACAATACTAATGGTAAGTTTGGTCTTCGGGCCATTTGTTTGCCTGCAGGCCTTGTTTTTGCCTTCGTGCCATGCGTATATTATCATAATAATGTTGATGAGAACTTTGGTCTTTGGACCATTTGGTTGCTTTTGGGCCACGCGTCTATTATCATAATAATACTAAGGGTAATTTTGGTCTTGGGCCATTCGTCTCCCTTTGGGCTTGCTTTTGCCTTTGGGCCATGCATATATTATCATAACAATACTAATGGTAAGTTTGGTCTTCGGGCCATTTGTTTCCCTGCAGGCCTTGTTTTTGCCTGTTGGCCATGCATATATTATCATATTAATACTATTGATAAGTTTTGTCTTCAGGCCATTATCATTATAATACTACTGATAGGTTTGGTCTTCAGGCCATTTGTTTGCCTTCGGGCCATGCGTATATTATCATAATAATACCAATGGTAAGTTTGGTCTTCGGGCCATTTGCTTGCCTGCAGGCCTTGTTTTTGCCGTCAGGCCATGCGTATATTATCATAATAATACTACTGATAGGTTTGGTCTTCAGGCCATTTGTTTGCCTTCGGGCCATGCGTATATTATCATAATAATAATGATGGTAAGTTTGGTCTTTGGGCCATTTGTGTGCCTTTGGGCCTTGCTTTTGCCTTTGGGCCATGCACATATTATCATAACAATACTAATGGTAAGTTTGGTCTTCGGGCCATTTGGTTGCTTTTGGGCCACGCGTCTATTATCATAATAATACTAAGGGTAATTTTGGTCTTTGGGCCATTCGTCTCCCTTTGGGCCTTGCTTTTGCCCTTGGGCCATGCATATATTATCATAACAATACTAATGGTAAGTTTGGTCTTTGGGCCATTCGTCTCCCTTTGGGCCTTGCTTTTGCCTGCGGGCCATGCGTATTTTATCATTACAATACTACTGATAGGTTTGGTCTTTGGGCCATTTGGTTGCTTTTGGGCCACGCGACTATTATCATAATAATACTAAAGGTAAGTTTGGTCTTTGGGCCATTCGTCTCCCTTTGGGCCTTGCCTTTGCCCTTGGGCCATGCATATATTATCATAACAATACTAATGGTAAGTTTGGTCTTTGGGCCATTCGTCTCCCTTTGGGCCTTGCTTTTGCCTTCGGGCCATGCGTATATTATCATAAAAATAATCATGGTAAGTTTGGTCTTTGGGCCATTTGTGTGCCTTTGGGCCTTGTTTTTGCCTTCGTGCCATGCGTATATTATCATAACAATGCTGATGAGAACTTTGGTCTTTGGGCCATTTGGTTGCTTTTGGGCCACGCGTCTATTATCATAATAATACTAAGGGTAATTTTGGACTTCGGGGCATTTGTTTGCCTGCAGGCCTTGTTTTTGCCTGCGTGCCATGCATATATTATCATAATAATGCTATTGATAAGTTTGGTTTTCAGGGCATTTGTTTGCCTTCAGGCCTTGTTTTTGCCTGCGGGCCATGCGTATTTTATCATTATAATACTACTGATAGGTTTGGTCTTTGGGCCATTTGGTTGCTTTTGGGCCACGCGTCTATTATCATAATAATACTAAAGGTAAGTTTGGTCTTTGGGCCATTCGTCTCCCTTTGGGCCTTGCTTTTGCCCTTGGGCCATGCATATATTATCATAACAATACTAATGGTAAGTTTGGTCTTTGGGCCATTCGTCTCCCTTTGGGCCTTGCTTTTGCCTTTGGGCCATGCATATATTATCATAACAATGCTAATGGTAAGTTTGGTCTTCGGGCCATTTGTTTGCCTTCAGGCCTGCTGTTGCCTTCGGGCAATGCGTATGTTATCATAATAATACTAATGGTAAGTTTGATCGTCGGGCCATTTGTTTGCCTTCGGTCCTTGTTTTTTTGCCTTCGGGCTATGCGTATATTATTATAATAATACTAATGATAAGTTTGGTCTTCCGGTCATTTGTTTGCCTTCGGGCCTTGCGTTTGCCTTTGTGGCATGCTGTTGCCTTCGGGCCATGCCGTTGCCTTCAGGCCATACCGTTGCCTTCGGGCCATGCGTAAATTATCATAATAAAACTAATGGTAAGTTTGGTCTTCGGGCCATTTGTTTGCCTTCGGGCCTTGTTTTTGCCTTCGCGCCATGCGTTTATTATCATAATAATGCTCATGAGAAGTTTGGTCTTCGGGCCATTTAGTTGCCTTTGGGCCACGTGTCTATTATCCTAATAATACTAAGGGTAAGTTTGGTCTTTGGGGCATTCGTCTCCCTTTGGGCCTTGCTTTTGCCCTTGGGCCATGCATATATTATCATAACAATACTAATGGTAAGTTTGGTCTTCGGGCCCTTTCTTTGCCTGCAGGCCTTGTTTTTGCCTTCGGGCCTTGCGTTTGCCTTCGTGCCATTCGTATATTATCATAATAAAACTAATGCTAAGTTTGGTCTTCGTGCCATTTGTTTGCCTTTGGGCCACGTGTCTATTATCATAATAATACTAAGGGTAACTTTGGTCTTTGGGGCATTCGTCTCCCTTTGGGCCTTGCTTTTGCCTTTGGGCCATGCATATATTCTCATAACAATACTAATGGTAAGTTTGGTCTTCGGGCCATTTGTTTGCCTTCAGGCCTGCTGTTGCCCTCGGGCAATGCGTATATTATCATAATAATACTAATGGTAAGTGTGATCGTCGGGCCATTTGTTTGCCTTCGGTCCTTGTTTTTTTGCCTTCGGGCTATGCGTATATTATTATAATAATGCTCATGAGAAGTTCGGTCTTTGGGCCATTGGTTGCTTTTGGGCCACGCGTCTATTATCATAATAATACTAAGGGTAAGTTTGGTCTTTGGGCCATTCGTCTCCCTTTGGGCCTTGCTTTTGCCTTTGGGCCATGCAAAGATTATCATAACAATACTAATGGTAAGTTTGATCGTCGGACCATTTGTTTGCCTTCGGTCCTTGTTTTTTTGCCTTCGGGCTATGCGTATATTATTATAATAATACTAATGATAAGTTTGGTCTTCCGGCCATTTGTTTGCATTCGGGCCTTGCGTTTGCCTTTGTGCCATGCTGTTGCCTACGGGCCATGCCGTTGCCTTCAGGCCATACCGTTGCCTTCGGGCCATGCTTATACTATCATAATAAAACTAATGGTAAGTTTGGTCTTCGGGCCATTTGTTTGCCTTCGGGCCTTGTTTTTGCCTTCGGGCCATGCGTTTATTATCATAATAATGCTCATGAGAAGTTTGGTCTTCGGGCCATTTAGTTGCCTTTGGGCCACGTGTCTATTATCCTAATAATACTAAGGGTAAGTTTGGTCTTTGGGGCATTCGTCTCCCTTTGGGCCTTGCTTTTGCCTTTGGGCCATGCATATATTATCATAACAATACTAATGGTAAGTTTGGTCTTCGGGCCCTTTCTTTGCTTGCAGGCCTTGTTTATGCCTTCGGGCCTTGCGTTTGCCTTCGTGCCATTCGTATATTATCATAATAAAACTAATGCTAAGTTTGGTCTTCGGGCCATTTGTTTGCCTTTGGGCCTTGTTTTTGCCTTCGGGCCATGCGTTTATTATCATAATAATGCTCATGAGAAGTTTGGTCTTCGGGCCATTTGGTTGTCTTTGGGCCACGTGTCTATTATCATAATAATACTAAGGGTAAGTTTGGTCTTTGGGGCATTCGTCTCCCTTTGGGCCTTGCTTTTGCCTTTGGGCCATGCATATATTATCATAACAATACTAATGGTAAGTTTGGTCTTCGGGCCATTTGCTTGCCTGCAGGCCTTGTTTTTGCCTTCGGGCCATGCGTATATTATCATAATAATACTACTGATAGGTTTGGTCTTCAGGCCATTTGTTTGCCTTCGGGCCATGCGTATATTATCATAATAATACTGATGGTAAGTTTGGTCTTCGGGCCATTTGTTTGCCTTTGGGCCTTGCTTTTGCCTTTGGGCCATGCACATATTATCATAACAATACTAATGGTAAGTTTGGTCTTCGGGCCATTTGTTTTCCTTCGGGCCTTGATGTTGCCTTCGTGCCATGCGTATATTATCATAATAATGCTCATGAGAAGCTTGGTCTTTGGGCCATTTGGTTGCTTTTGGGCCACGCGTTGATTATCATACTAATACTAAGGGTAAGTTTGGTCTTTGGGCCATTCGTCTCCCTTTAGGCCTTGCTTTTGCCTTTGGGCCATGCATATATTATCATAACAATACTAATGGTAAGTTTGGTCTTCGGGCCATTTGTTTGCCTGCAGGCCTTGTTTTTACCTTCGGGCCATGCGTATATTATCGCAATAATACTACTGATAGGTTTGGTCTTCAGGCCATTTGTTTGCCTTCGGGCCATGCGTATATTATCATAATAATAATGATGGTAAGTTTGGTCTTTGGGCCATTTGTGTGCCTTTGGGCCTTGCTTTTGCCTTTGGGCCATGCACATATTATCATAGCAATACTAATGGTAAGTTTGGTCTTCGGGCCATTTGTTTGCCTTCCGGCCTTGTTTTTGCCTTCGTGCCATGCATATATTATCATAATAATGCTCATGAGAAGTTTGGTCTTTGGGCCATTTGGTTGCTTTTGGGCCACGCGTCTATTATCATAATAATACTAAAGATAAGTTTGGTCTTTGGGCCATTCGTCTCCCTTTGGGCCTTGCTTTTGCCTTTGGGACATGCATATATTATCATAACAATACTAATGGTAAGTTTGGTCTTCGGGCCATTTGTTTGCCTGCAGGCCTTGTTTTTGCCTTCGGGACATGCATATATTATCGTAATAATGCTGATGAGAACTTTGGTCTTTGGGCCATTTGGTTGCTTTTGGGCCACGCGTCTATTATCATAATAATACTAAGGGTAATTTTGGTCTTTGGGCCATTCGTCTCCCTTTGGGCCTTGCTTTTGCCTTTGGGCCATGCATATATTATCATAACAATACTAATGGTGAGTTTGGACTTCGGGCCATTTGTTTGCCTGCAGGCCTTGTTTTTGCCTGCGTGCCATGCATATATTATCATAATAATGCTATTGATAAGTTTGGTTTTCAGGCCATTTGTTTGCCTTCAGGCCTTGTTTTTGCCTGCGGGCCATGCATATTTTATCATTATAATACTACTGATGGGTTTGGTCTTCGGGCCATTTGTTTGCCTTCGGGCCATGCGTATATTATCATAATAATACTAATGGTAAGTTTGGTCTTCGGGCCATTTGTTTGCCTTCCGGCCTTGTTTTTGCCTTCGTGCCATGCGTATATTATCATAATAATGCTCATGAGAAGTTTGGACTTTGGGCCATTTGGTTGCTTTTGGGCCACGCTTCTATTATCATAATAATACTAAAGGTAAGTTTGGTCTTTGGGCCATTCGTCTCCCTTTGGGCCTTGCTTCTGCCTTTGGGTCATGCATATATTATCATAACAATACTAATTGTAAGTTTGGTCTTCGGGCCATTTGTTTGCCTGCAGGCCTTGTTTTTGCCTTCGGGCCATGCGTATATTATCATAATAATACTACTGATAGGTTTGGTCTTCAGGCCATTTGTTTGCCTTCGGGCCATGCATATATATTATCATAAAAATACTGATGGTAAGTTTGGTCTTCGGGCCATTTGTTTGCCTTCGGGCCTAGTTTTTGCCTTCGTGCCATGCGTATATTATCATAATAATGCTCATGAGAAGTTTGGTCTTTTGGCCATTTGGTTGCTTTTGGGCCACGCGTCTATTATCATAATAATACTAAAGGTAAGTTTGGTCTTTGGGCCATTCGTCTCCCTTTGGGCCTTGCTTTTGCCCTTGGGCCATGCATATATTATCATAACAATACTAATGGTAAGTTTGGTTTTTGGGCCATTCGTCTCCCTTTGGGCCTTGCTTTTGCCTTTGGGCCATGCATATATTATCATAACAATACTAATGGTAAGTTTGGTCTTCGGGCCATTCGTTTGCCTTCAGGCCTGCTGTTGCCTTTGGGCAAGGCGTATATTATCATAATAATAGTAATGGTAAGTTTGATCGTCGGGCCATTTGTTTGCCTTCGGTCCTTGTTTTTTTGCCTTCGGGCTGTGCGTATATTATTATAATATTACTAATGATAACTTTGGTCTTCGGGCCATTTGTTTGCCTTCGGGCCTAGTTTTTGCCTTCGTGCCATGCGTATATTATCATAATAATGCTCATGAGAAGTTTGGTCTTTGGGCCATTTGGTTGCTTTTGGGCCACGCGTCTATTATCATAATAATACTAAAGGTAAGTTTGGTCTTTGGGCCCTTCGTCTCCCTTTGGGCTTTGCTTTTGCCTTTGGGCCATGCATATATTATCATAACAATACTAATGGTAAGTTTGGTCTTCGGGCCATTTGTTTGCCTGCAGGCCTTGTTTTTGCCTTCGCGCCATGCGTATATTATCATGATAATGCTGATGAGAAGCTTGGTCTTTGGGCCATTTGGTTGCTTTTGGGCCACGCGTCTATTATCATAATAATACTAAGGGTAAGTTTGGTCTTTGGGCCATTCGTTTCCCTTTGGGCCTTGCTTTTGCCTTTGGGCCATGCATATATTATCATAACAATACTAATGGTAAGTTTGGTCTTCGGGCCATTTGTTTTCCTGCAGGCCTTGTTTTTGCCTTCGGGCCATGCATATATTATCATAATAATACTACTGATAGGTTTGGTCTTCAGGCCATTTGTTTGCCTTCGGGCCATGCATATATTATCATAATAATACTGATGGTAAGTTTGGTCTTTGGGCCATTTGTTTGCCTTTGGGCCTTGCTTTTGCCTTTAGGCCATGCACATATTATCATAACAATACTAATGGTAAGTTTGGTCTTCGGGCCATTTGTTTGCCTGCAGGCCTTGGTTTTGCCTTTGGGCCATGCATATATTATCATAACAATACTAATGGTAAATTTGGTCTTCGGGCCATTTGTTTGCCTTCGGGCCTTGTTTTTGTCTTCGGGCCATGCCGTTGCCTTCGGGCCATGCCGTTGCCTTCGGGCCATGCCATTGTCTTCTTCCTTATTTCTGTTCTTTGCTTCTTCTTCTGTCTTGCTCTTAGCTTGTCTCTCTTTATTTGTCTTCTACCTTTCGGGGTCCATCCCTGGTTCTAGTGGGTTTGGGCAAGCCTGTTATTGCTAGGTTTGCTAGGATTTTAGTATTATCTTTTGGTGATTGGTGGGTACACTGGCGTGTCCTTTGGCGGGAAAAGTGTTTTCCTGGGCAATCACGACCTTAAGGCTAGGTTTTGCTCAGGCAGTTCAAGGGCTATCGCACGAAGGCCCACTTCCTGAGACAGGTGAGTATTAAATATGGGTTAGACCTGATTTAACCGCAGTTAATACCACCTGGGCGAAGTGTCACTGCTACTGGGGAGGGTGGTAGTTCGTCTGCTTGCACTATCACGAGGTAACAGCGGGTCACACCATGCTATCTAACTTGCTAGATCCCTTGAGATTTATTCAGATCAGTTTGCACGCCTGAAAATCACAGCGGACAATTTCGTCTCCACCCTGGTTTTCCCTCCCTCTCTTTTTTTTACATTCTTCTTCTCTTCGACTCCCCCCTTCTCTCTTCTTTTTCCTTCTTTATCCCGCAGTTTTTTGCTGCGGTGACAGGTGCGTTGGCGGGAAAAGTGTTTTCCTGGGCACCCACCGACCTTAAGGCTAGGTTTTGCTCAGGCAGTTCAAGGGCTAACGCACGAACGCCCACTTCCTGAGACAGGTGAGTATTAATAACACATTATTCAACTGCCCATTCAATTCTGCTTTCAAAATGACGGTAGTAACTTTACTGTCATCTTCACAAATGTTTACATTTTGGTTCTTGTCTTGGTTTTGTTTGGGTTCGTGTAGTCATTGATAGTTTTCACAGCTGGAATCCCAAGCGTCGTGGCTACCTTTACCGCAGGCTTGACAAAATCGCATTGGGCAGGCCCTATAGTGGTGCTCGTTACTTTGGCAGGTTCGACAACGGAGGTTTCCTGGGGGTTTTGGGGGCTGAAATCTACGAAAATTATTACCGCGTCCCATTCTTACCGCGCCACTTGCATGTCGACATGTAATCCCTTGACAAAATAATCTCTTGCGATGGTTTCTTGGGTTCTCCGTGCAAATGTTGGATAAGCCAACTTCACGAGCTCTAAGATTTTGTAGGCAAAATTTTGTGTAGACTCGCCTATTTCTCTCTTACGTTCCAAAAGCTCGCTGAGGGCTTCTTCTCTGTTACGTCTGCCGCGTTCAAATTCTTTTAATAACTCAGCTGTAATTTTGCTGGCATCCTTGCGATCATAAATAAACATCAAAAGCAGGGCCCTCCAACTTACTTGCTTAGGCTTGGGCACATTTCTCTCCAGTGTAACTCTTCAATGACGAATAAGGCTCTACTTTTGCGATGAATGAACGAACGTCCCCTGTGCCATCAAATGTCGCCGATTTTCCTTGTGCAGAGTCCATTTTGGTTTAATTCGAATGTAGTAACGTTGCCGTAAGATACTCGTGAAACAGAGATTACTTAAATGGTGACTATATCTGATAAAGACTACAAACAAATGGTATATTAGATCAAAAGAACGAGTATAATAATGCGGAAATGCGGAGGACGACAGGGGCAACTGCACCCAACAGAATAATAAAGAAAAGGTTTTCGCAAAGAGCATACGATTTTTAGAAATTATTCTGAAGCGTTAGTTATCCATAATCAAAGATCATCTTGCTGTGAGTGAAGATGGACAGATTGAAATTGAAGGCAAGGATTCAAAGAGTTTACTAGAATCAATGAAGGTCAATGTTATATCTAAGCAATATGCTAGAGTAACAGCAAAGTTTCCATCACTATACACAGAAGTGTTAAAAGGTCGTCCAGATGTTGTTGGTGATGGTATGGCTAAGATGGACATTTACATTCAACAAAACGGAGATAAACCACAACAATTTTGTCTGAGTGTGAGAAGGTGGAAAGTTGAGAAACCAAGTAAGATTGGAGTTAATCTCAATGAAGAAATGATAAAGGCACTGCTCAATTTGCTACTTTATGATGTTGAAGACACACCTAAAAGGAAGGATGATTGTGACGATCTACCCAGTGGCGAGTTAGCAGTTAAATCAGCCAAACGGAAGGGTGATGATGAATCAGTAGTGAAATCATCTAAAAGTAAAAGACCTTCTAACATGAAGTTATCAATTGAACAACTACCAAATGATAAGATTCAAGAAGCACATTCAGCAACCCTCCTGACTTACATTTCAAGAAAAGCAAAGGAGTATTGTAAGAAGTGTTTCAAATCTATTATTGATCCTCATATTGAACATAGTGGAGACTGTATGGCAACAAATGCATTGAAGCACATAACATTTCACATTAATAATAACAATAATAATAATAATAATCAATATTTATACAGGATAAAAACTTGGTCAGCTTGCCAAGAAGCTGCTATCAGTCAAGGTCCTGTTAAAATTAAAAGTTAAAGAAATTAAAAGATATTAAATTACAGGATCATATTTAAAAAAAAAACAAAAAAAAAACTTTGAATAGATATTTAAGAGTTGAATCCACTATCTAGCTGGTCGCATTGTCTCTTGAAATTCATTACAGACTTTTCTTGTTTCATCGAATCTGGTAGCTTGTTGTATAACTTGGACCCCTGGAACAGGAATGACTTCCGTCCAGCCTCTGTGCGAACATTCGGAAGCAAAAGATTTTTGTTGTTCCCACGTGTTTCCTTGTGATGTTCAATTTTCGTGAAATAGTCGTCGAATCGCCGGGGTGCCAGTCCATTTTGGCATTTGAACACCTCGATTAGGCATCTCTTATTTCGCGCATGATTTACAGTTGGTAATATCACTATTTGGCTCTGTCCATTGATTAAACCTAACACTCGAATCCGGATTCTTTCGAACTGCATTTTGTGTGTATTTGACATACCAAGCATGATATTACTGCAGTACAACATTTGTGGCAAAATCATTACTTTGTAGATTGTTTCTGCTACCCATGGACTGATGTTATGTCGTATACGGGCGAGCAATGTTGTTCTTGACAAAACTTTCTTGTAGGTCTTTTCGAGGTGCACTTTCATTGTCAAGTGTTTGTCCATGGTAACACCTAGATATTCGTACATCTCTGATTCACTGATCGTCTCTTCTTTCAATAAGATGCTTATTTTCTCAGACTTCGCAATTTTTTGGTGTGTTCCGAATAATACAAATTCTGTTTTTGTTTTTTTCAAGTTAAGAACAAGATTGTTATTTGTGAACCATGTTGCGACGTTATTAAATTCATTGTTCAACGTGTCCTCGATCCTTTTGCTGTCTTTGTCGGATGTGAACATAACCGTATCATCTGCATAGAGCAAAATTTGACACTCTTTAACTTGTTCAGTGATATCATTTATCACTATTGTAAATAGCAACGGACCCAAAATAGATCCTTGTGGAACTCCACATCTGATGGGCTCTTTTTCAGAACATATACCTTGAAAAGATACAAACTGTTGCCTGTTGAACAGATAACTTTCAAACCACGTAAGTTCTTTTCCGTGTACTCCATATATTTGCAATTTAGCTATCAATGTTGCATGATCTATTGTATCAAACGCTTTTCTTAAGTCGACGAAAACTGCTCCAGTTAGTTTACCTTTATCCATGCTGGTCTTTATAAAGTCAGAAAAATATGTGACTGCATGCTCAGTTGATGATTTTCGTCGAAAACCAAATTGACAGTCTGTGAGGAGATTGTTTTTTTCAAGATATGTGTAGAGTTGGTTATGGACGATTCTCTCAAAGACCTTTGATAGAATTGGCAAGACTGAGATGGGACGATAATTGTCCATTACCATTTTTTCATCAGATTTGTGTACAGGAGTTATTTTGGCACATTTTTCTGCTGTCGGAAAAACTGAATGAGCTAAGCACTGGTTTATCAAGTATGATAGGGGCACAGCAAGCTCCTCCGCCCCATCAATGACAAGGGATGCTGGTATCTCGTCATATCCTTCCGATACCTTTCTTTTCATTCTCTTTATGACCGCTAATACTTCACAAGGACTTGTAGCTGTAAATTGGAAGGATTCATTACTCGGGTTCATCTTTTCGTACAGCTCTGAGTGGTCTTGAGCTTTCCATACTATGTCTGATAAAGACGGAATTTTACTTTGCAAATTCTTCCCGATAGCAGTAAAGAACTTGCAGAATTCGTTTGTGATTGTTTTTTTATCACTTATTTCCTTGTTATTGACTTTGAAGACTTTGGCTTGCTGTGACCTCGAGTCTTTCACAGGGTAACATTTTTTTAGCTGTTTCCAAAAATCTTTCGGCTTGTTGATACTTTCTCTAAAGAGAGCTCTAGTGTGAGTAGCCTTGCTTTTTCTTATCAGCCTCGTTACCGCGTTTCTAAAGTGGCGATATACAGTCCAATCAGCTTCTTTACCTGTACGCCGCGCTTTTTTCAAATGATAGTCTCTTTCCTTCATTTTCAATTTGATATCATGAGAAAGCCATGAACATTCTCTGCCCCTAATTTTCCTTTCAACAATAGGTACGTGTTTGTCAACTGCAATCTTTAGGAATTGTTTGAATTTATTCCAGGCCATATTAATATTCCGTTCAGCATAAACCTGCTCCCATGGGAAACTCTTGATATCTTCCTTGAAGCTAGCTTCATTGTATTTTGCATAATTACGTGTGAAAATCTTTCTCAGTTTGAATTTTTGACAATTCTTTTTCACAATCACTCCTGTGAGGTCATGATCACTGATGGAACTTGCCACTGTGATTTGCTTTACAAGATTATGTCCGTGAGTGGTTGCTATGATATCAATCAATGTAGATGTTTTTTTTGTGACACGTGTTGCATTCTGCATTATTTGTTTTAATCCATGCATCTCCAGGGTGCTCTTGACTTGATGCCGTTTTTTTTGTTGTAAATAGTCACAGTTGATATCACCTAAGACAATCGTTTCCTTGTTTTCACTCAAAGCCGTGTTTAGCATCTCACTAAATTTTTGGTCAAAGCAAGGATCCAGATATTTTGAACTATCGGGTGGTCTATACAAAATGCAAACAAAAGTTGGTCGAGAATTTCGTACAAGCAGTTCAATCCACATTGCTTCTAGTCCAGCTACCTCCAGATCCTTTCTGAGTTTGAGCTCAATACCTTTCCTTACATAGCAGCCAACGCCCCCACTGGGTCCATGATCACGATCTTTTCGAATGTACACATATCCATCAATAAAAACCTTTTCTGTCCTGATGTCAGCATGCAGGTGAGTCTCACTAATACCCAAAATATCGATGTTTCCGTAAGTTTCTTGCAACAAAATTTTTACGTGATCGATTTTTCGCAACAGCCCATTTAAATTTTGATGGAACAGTTTTAAGCCTCTTGTTTTCAGGAATTCATTTAAGTTATCGAATACTGGCCGGGTATCATCAAACTGTGTTTGGGTTTCTGTGTCGGCTGGTAAACAATCTTTGCAATACAATCGTTCGCAGCCGTCTTCCAATATATCAATAGCACATCTTAAATGAAACTTGTCTTTACAGCCAAAACAGGTTGCTGAAGTCTGATTTTTACGAACTGTTTTATTGCACATGTTGCATTTTAAAGACGGGCCGGGGCAGGTTTCGATGTCACCCGCGAGGAGCAGAAGAATTCTGAAAGCAGCACGGCAATTTGGGTGTTGGCCTAAATAGAAACCTTTCTCCAGTTTATATATCCATAACGTTGCACATGTTCTTGAATCCTTTTCATCAATTGCTTCATGATGGTTTTGAGCAAAGCAGAACGAGCCGGCGGATGGGAATGATGGCTTCTTTGCGCTTGTAATGATGAAAATCGTAAGAGCAAGATTCAGTGCGACCGCCATTCACGCATTGCAAAGAGGGGATTATGATTATGCATTGATTATGCATAATCATTGATTATGCAAATACAAACATGTTTACTGAGGGGAAGGAATCATTCAAAAAGCAATGCTTGAAGAATTGAATGAACATAAACAACATTCCGATCACAATGATCAGCATGAAAGATTATACAATGAAATGCTGAGTGGAGAATCTCTAGAAAGATCAAGATACTTATTACAAACTCTGAGTAAGATGGTTTTGAGAGTATGTGAAACAGCATTCCCTTGAACGTTATAAGAACGTCACAAATTCCAATGTTTAATTTATTGTAAAACTTCCATCCAAGTTGTTATATAAGGAGTATGATGTTAGTTGAAATGTGTTATAAAAAAGACTTATGATCTGAGATTCAAAGCGCCTTTTCTCTAATATTATCTGGTGTTAGTGGAAGTGGTAAGACGACTTGGGTGGAAAACCTACTGCAAAACTTTAGAACTATCGTCGACAATGGGGACAATAGACAAGACTTTTCCAGGTAATTGCAGATTTATTGTTGACTTACCTGAAAACTTGTATGAGGAAATCGCAAAATCAAAGAAAAGGATAACCATCGTTGTTGATGATCTAATGCACGAAATAGCAAACTTTAAAGACCTTGGAAGTTGTTTACAAAGGGTAGGTCTCACCTTAACATAAACGTAATTGTAATGATGCAGAATTCATTTCCAAGAGGTAGCGAAATGAGAAATCTTTCTCTAAACACACAATATCAAGTTGTATTTAAAAATACAAGAGATAAAAGTCAAATCAGATTTCTTGCACAGCAAATTATGCCATCTTCCCCAAAAACATTTATTAATATCTACAATGACGCCACTGCTAGATTATATGGATATTTACTTTGTGATTTCACCCAATCCACTGCTGAAAATGTGCGATTTAGAACGAACATCTTTCCACGTGAAGCTCCAATGATCATATTCAAACAAAAAATGCTGAAAATAGGATTTAATGCTACACGTTAGTAAAAGACTAGCCGCGGGCACTCGTGTACACTCGCTTTCCAGAGGGGGACAAGTGAAAAAAACTTTATGTGGTTGGCGCACTTCGTGCGCTGCGTTCGCTTACGCTCATGCCCCTTTCCAGCCCACATACCATGGGTAAGCTCGCTGCGCTTGCCTGTGTTGGCGCATTCGTGCACTGCGTTCGCTTACGCTCATCCCCCATTCAACCCCACTACATGGTAGCTCGCTGCACTCGCCTGTTGTTGGCGCACTTCGTGCGCTGCATTCGCTTTTACTCATGCCCCATTCAACCCCACGTACCATGGGTTAGCTCGCTGCGCTCGCCTGTGGATGGCGCACTTCGTGTGCTGCATTCGCTCACGCTCATGCCCCTTTCAACCCCACCTACAGTGGGTAAGCTCGCTTCGCTCCCCTGTTGTGGGTGTAATTCGCGCGCTGCATTCGCTTACACTCATGCCCCATTCAACCCCACCTACAGTGGGTAAACTCACTCCGCTCGCCTGTGGTTGGCGCACTTCATGCGCTGCAATGGCTTACGCTCATGCCCCTTTCAACCACACATACCATGGGTTAGCTCGCTACACTCGCCTGTGGTTGGCCCACTTCGTGCGCTGCATTTGCTCACGCTCATGCCTCTTTCAACCCCACTTACAATGGGTAAGCTCGCTGCGCTTGCCTGTGGTTGGCGCATTTCGTGCACTGCGTTCGCTTACGCTCATGCCCCATTCAACCCCAACTACAATGGGTAAGCTCGCTGCACTCGCCTGTTGTTGGCGCACTTCGTGCGGTGCATTCGCTTGCACTCATGCCCCATTCAACCCCACGTACCATGGGTTAGCTCGCTGCGCTCGCCTGTGGATGGCGCACTTCGTGTGCTGCATTCGCTCACGCTCATGCCCCTTTCAACCCCACCTACAGTGGGTAAGCTCACTTCGCTCGCCTGTTGTGGGCGCAATTCGCGCGCTGCATTCGCTTACACTCATGCCCCATTCAACCCCACCTACAGTGGGTAAACTCACTCCGCTCGCCTGTGGTTGGCGCACTTCAAGCGCTGCAATGGCTTACGCTCATGCCCCTTTCAACCCCACATACCATGGGTTAGCTCGCTACACTCGCCTGTGGTTGGCCCACTGCGTGCGCTGCATTTGCTCACGCTCATGCCTCTTTCAACCCCACTTACAATGGGTTAGCTTGCTGCGCTCTCCTAAAGTTGGCGCACTTCGTGCGCTGCGTTGGCTTACGCTCATGCCCCATTCAACCCCAACTACAATGGGTAAGCTCGCTGCGCTCGCGTCTTGTTGGCACACTTCGTGCGGTGCATTCGCTTGCACTCATGCCCCATTCAACCCACTACCATGGTTAGCTCGCTGCCTGTGATGGCACTCGTGGCTGCATTCGCTCACCCATGCCCTTCACGCCCTACAGTGGTAGCTGCTCTGCTCTCCTAAGTTGGCGCACTTGTGCCTGCGTTCGCTTACGCTCATGCCCATTCAACCCCAACTACAATGGGTAAGCTCGCTGCCTCGCCTGTTGGCCACTTCGTGCGTGCATTCGCTTGCACTCATGCCCCATTCAACCCCACCTACAGTGGGTAAACTCACTCCGCTCGCCTGTGGTTGGCGCACTTCATGCGCTGCAATGGCTTACGCTCATGCCTCTTTCAACCCCACATACCATGGGTTAGCTCGCTACGCTCGCCTGTGGTTGGCCCACTTCGTGCGCTGCATTTGCTCACGCTCATGCCTCTTTCAACCCCACTTACAATGGGTTAGCTCGCTGCGCTCTCCTAAAGTTGGCACACTTCGTGCGCTGCATTCACTTATGCTCATGCCCCTTTCAACCCCACATACCATGGGTTAGCTCGCTGCGCTTACCTGTTGTTGGCGCACTTCGTGCGCTGCATTCGCTTACGCTCATGTCCCATTCAACCCCATCTACAGTGGGTAAGCTCGCTGCGCTCGCCTGTTGTTGGCGCACTTCGTGCGGTGCATTCCCTTACGCTCATGCCCCATTCAACCCCACATACCATGGGTTAGCTCGCATAATATTACCTCGTTTTGGTCAAAATTCTTAACATGTGCTGAAGTGGCAAACAATTAGTGGAAACGGCTTTCCTGTGACTATAGTAGCTTCAAGGTATAGCTCGTTTCCTAATCTGGATGCTAAAGTCTCATCAGAGGGTAGCCTCGGTTTCAAACTTTGTGATTTATCAACACTTAATTCATGAAGTATCAACCAAAATCCATAAATACTTTAGGTACTCACAACAAAACATTCAAAATTGATGTGACAAGCATGCTTCCACTTATTAGATTAACACTTCACTTTCTATGTCATAACAACCCTCCCACTTAATGTTTTAAGATCTAGGCAAGTTGTGTGGTCTTAGTGTGCTAAAGATGAGATGTTGGACAAACAATTTTGGTATGCGTTTTTGAAAGAGGACCATCATGAGCAACATGATTTGTGTCGTACACTAGAAGCATCTCGGTGTGTGCAGTAAGTCTTTGACACCTTTGAATGAAGAAACATTTAAGAAACTTTTGGAAAGCGAAGATGCTCGTTGTATGTTGGGTGCAAGTTATCTTCACAAGGAACAGATTAAAAGTTTACCGCAATTTTTTGAATCTGGAAGGCATGGATTTCACAGACAATGCTACCAGAAATTACGAATGCAATATCGGTTCTCAAAAGAAAATCCACGATTACAGAAGTATCTAAAAAAAGACAGAGACCCTCTGGCCAATTTTCTAGTGTACTTTTTCCAAATCACTATATGAAACGCAAGTCTTCAAACAGTATAACAGTGAAAGGCAAAAAGCAGCAACCAAAGAATCTTACAACTCTTTCGGCATGCGAACAGGTAAAAAAGGCTGCAGCACTTCACCACAATGAGGAGATGCTTCTTATCGTTACAAATGAAGACTTGATCGCAAGAGAATTTAAAATGCATGAGGAATGCTATAGAGATTACACGCGGGTATGTACAAAAGAAAAAGCGCAAACCTCAACTGCAACAAGTAACGACAATAATGAAGACAGTAGTGTAAGACTTCAGCGCTTATTTGAATTTGTGCTACATCATGTGATAGAGGGAGAGCAATCCGTATCAATTCAGTTATTGACAGAAGTGTACAGTCTGGACAAAGAAGATTGCCGGCTGAGGGGGAAGGTGAAGCAGAAGTTAGTGCAAGAGTTTAAGGATAAATTGTTGTTTGTGGCAGTTATGAATAACGAAGCACAGATTGTGCTTAGTAAAGATGCTCCTACAAATACAAAATGAGTAGTTTTCTGCATAGTTACTGAAACTTCGTAACAAAAGAGGCTGCTAATACGATAAGAAATTATGTTATGTCGCTGATTCAATCAGCATCTGATTTGCCATGGCCACCGACTGTCGAAACGTTGTTGTCAGAGGAACATCAGCCACCGGAAAACTTGACAAATTGTCTAACACGTTTGTTACATTCAAGCGCACACAGTGCAGGAGAAGAAGTTAAATGTCACGTTGATTCACTTTCTTAGGACATTATTTACAGCATATCTAAAGGTAAATTTCTTACCGGCAAGCATGTTTTACTCGGATGTGGGCTGCACAGTATGATAGGATTAAAAAATCCTGTCGACATTTCAGCAAGATTAGGTCATTGCTGCAATTACAATAAGGTTCAAGAAATAGAAACAGCTCAAGCAGAACTGACAGAGAGAATGATTTCTTTGCAACACCCCCTGCCTCTTATTCCAGTAGATGCTGCTGGGAAGGCACCAACAATTTTTTGGTGGGATAACTTTGATTGTAAAACGGAAACAAAGGAAGGCAGCATACATACATGCAATAGAGACGAGACCCTGGAAGTCCCAGTTTCAAAGAAGAGAACAGTTTCAGTTGAAGTGCAAGAATTGAAAAAGGTTAAGGTAATACCGCACAAAGAGCCTCCGCCGTTTGATAGCATCCTACCAATACCAACATGATGAAAGTGCAAGCCAAATACTGCTATGTTGGAAAGTTCTCAGACGTTCTTACTCTGAGGGTACACAGGAAATTGCAAGGTTTGTTGGTTGGGTGGCAGCATGTTTTGGCAGAAATAACTCCCAAAGTACGCAAATAACATTTTTGCCTCCTATTCAACATCCAATAACTGAGTACAGTACTGTGCTAGAATGCATTACTCAATCACAGAAGTTAGGTTCTGTTTCAAACATGAAATACACACATATCACTGTCGATGCAGGTGCAGCCGCCAAGTTCTATCACATCATTTGGAACAATCCGACAGATTTTGAAAATGTGTTGATCCATTTAGGTGACTTCCATGGGATGATGGAATTTTTCTCAGTAATTGGCAAGATTATAAAAGAAAGTGGACTGGAGGAAATAGTATACCAAGCTGGGTTGTGCTCTTCAGGTGGAATCAATGGTGTTTTAACAGGCAAGCATTACAATCGTTCATGGATGGTGCATGAAAGCGTTGCTGAGGGAGTAGAAAGATTGTTCTGGAACAGTTTCATTGATACCCTACCTTAGGTACTAGAATCGGATCTCAGAAATATCAAGACGGAGGAAGATTTTAGGAAGATCATCGCTACAAGTTTGTTCCAGAAGTTTGAAGAGCAATAGGAAAGAAAGAGACGTGAATGTCTAAGTGGTGATAATGGGAAAACTGCTCAATTTTGGATGCAATATTCGACTCTTGTTGATGTGCTACACAAGATGCATTTTGCAATTAACACGAACGATTTTCAGTTGAGACTTGATTGCTGGAAAAAGCTTGTGTCATTGTGCTTTTCAACTAACAAGCAGAATTATGCTCGCTATGGCTCTTATTTTTGCATGCAATCCGGAAACCTGGAGGAGACGCATCCTGGTGCAAGGGAAGAGCTTGAAGACAAAGGAATCTCTGTATGTCGCAATAATGTCAATATCAGACAATTGATTGATGGAGCAGGAGAGCAAACTTTCATGAAAAGCTCTAAAGGAAGAGGTAAAATAATCATTTTATTTTTCGAAGCTTGTTTTAGCCGATGGGCATCTTAATCTTCAAGAGGCTGTTTGAGATTTACATTGAGATTCACAAAAGAGGACAAAAAACTATTATGCCCCTGAATAAACTTTTTTCTTTTTCACAGGTGGCATCAAGAATTTTGCAACAAAGCACGAAACGTAAGCAAAATGGGTCCTAAACAGGCCTTCCAAGCTAAGTTTGTTGATGCTCTGCTCAATCAAGTTAATCTGAATAGCAATGCAAATGATCCAAGAAAGTGTTTACGCAGTTCAGAAATCAAGAAGTCAGAGAAAAGAGTTGAGAGTATTACAAATGTCCTGAAAGACAGCTTCATTAACCCGTTCTGTCCAGAATTAGACAAGGATCGATTGTACAATCTTGCATCTGGTTGTGCGTTACCCGAAGATGCTGCAGATGATCTGCTTTCTGTTCAAGAAAAAGGCACCAAGCTGTCGGAAGAAATCTGTAAACGATTGGACTCGCAAAGTGCTGTCAATGATTTGTAATTCGATCGAATAGAAAGGGTTAAATGGCAGAGTTTCACAGACACCCACAAGAAAGTTAAAATGTCTGGTAAAAGCAAATCAAAGGAAATTACTGTGCAAAGGGACATTCTTGGTCTCCTAGCTGCAAAATCTACAGAGAAGAACGCTGCTATTGACATAGATAAAGCACTTCAGTATCCACTTGCACCAGTCCCTCTGTCTCTGGCAACATGCGAAGGAATTAGAAGAAACACGGCGAAGAGTAAACTGATGGATGCAGCATTGCAATCAATTCTGGAAACGGAGGGACAGTCAAATGAGAACCAAGGAAGCCTAAGAGTATACATTCTTGACCTTGCTGCCTATATACGAAGCATGGTAAAGGTTGCAAACACATTCTCGGAACTTGCTCTGCAAGTGTTAAATGATATCCCAAAGAATTACAGCATCATATACATCGCATGCGATACCTACAGGGACAGATCAATCAAGAACAGCGAACGATGTCTTCGAGGAAACAGCGACAAATTCGTTATTAGAAGTGGAGATGTTAGAGTCCGATCAGATTTTAACAAGTTCCTGAGAAATGGAGATAATAAAGAGCGATTATTTGAGATAATCGAAGAAGTATGGACTAAAAATGCGACACAGCTTGGTGAACAAACTGTGTTCTTTGGGCGAGGCAATACGTGCGTCAACATGACGTCTCAAAGCTCAGTCCTTGCACAGGAGCTTGAAACTGACCACGAAGAAGCAGACACAAAAATTGCGTATATGATAAAACACGCATCAGAGAATAATAATGATCCAATGGTTTGTGTGGTGCATTCCAGCTCTGGGGACACAGATATTCGAATTATTTTACTCTGCATGGACGAATTGCAAAACATCAATATTCTTATAGACTATGGCAGCGGAAGGAAGGAACAGAAAGTTGCTACATTTAGATTCATGCAGATTGACCAGGGAGCGGAAATTAGCATTACTAGGTATGCATGCCTTTACCGGGAATGACTATGTGTCGAGTTTCTGCGCAAAGGAAAGCAATTGTGGTGGAATCGAATAAAGAATGACCCAGAGTATATAGAAGCATTTGGAAATTTGGGAGTAGGAATGCATATTTCGGAGAAAGTTCTTGCAAGATTAAAGAAATTAGTGTGTAAAATGTACGGTGAGAGAGGTATGGCAGATATAAACAGAGCTAGGTCGAGCATTTCTTGGAAGAAATTGAAGCAAGACAACAAAGTTATGGATCTTTCATGGTTGCCACCATGCAATAGTAGTCTTCAAAGGCAGGCAATACGAGCAGACTTTGTTGCAAGAATGTGGAGAAAGGCCCAAAATTGTAAGATGCATTTGGAAGATCCTCAGCAGCATGGTTGGCTTAATGATCTCTCTCCTGATTGGATTGACGTGCCCTATCCTGAAGATGTGGCAGAGTTATTGATTGGCACCGATGACATGAATGATGAATGCTTTGAAGCAGAGGAATACAGTTCAAGCTCTGATGCTTCTGACACAGAGGATTAACGTCCAAAAGCAGCAAAAAAAAACCCTTACCTGCAAATATGTACAAAAGTACATTCTACTGCAACGAAACTGAGAATAATACTGCAACAAAACTGAGAAAGATGGTATTCTTGATATTCACATGCAACACGACAGGTATTAAATGCAAAATTCCTAAATTTCATATCTTAGATATTAACTTGTAGTTCTTTGACAGGTTGAAAGCGAGGTCGCTCTGAAACACCGAAGTTGCCTTCATTTGCATTAGGAAACAAGCTTTACCTCCTAGCTATAGTCACAAGAAAGCAATTTTCACTCGTTGTTTGCAAATTTAGAACTTGCGCAGCATTCTATAAATCTGACAAAAACGAGGCAATGTTGCGCAATATCTTAAAAAAGCAGCCTCGTTTTCAGAAAAAGCATCCAGATTAGGAAACGAGCTATACCTTTAAGCTACTGTGGTCACACGAAAGCCGTTTCCACTAATTGTTTGCAAATTCAGCACGTTGCGCAGCCTGTTAAGAATTTTGACCAAAACGAGGCAATATTACGCAATATGTAAAAAAAGCGTTCTCGTTTTCATGAATAACATCCAGATTCGGATTCTACGTCAAAAACTGGTCTAGAATATGCTTGTCCCATTAATTACCCACTCAGGTGATACCTACCTCACTCACCGCCTGGACTATAACGCTCATGGCTCTTTCAACCCCACGTACAATGGGTTAGCTCGCTGCGCTCGCCTGTCTATCTATTACCAAGAAACGTTAGCTGATAGGGCGCACTTTGTGCGCTGCATTCGCTTACGCTCATGCCTCCGCCTACTCCTGTTGCAATAGTTTGGCTTGCCTCGCTCGCCTGATAACCCCTTATCATAATTTGTTTATTAAAACTTTGGGCTTGCTTACATTAGGCCTAAGCATCGCAAGCATGGCGAAGCAACAATGGCGGTCGCCTACTACCTAAACTACAACTATCTCATTCACAAAAAAAACAAAGATATCACCTGTGTTCTCAATTGTTTCCTGTAATTTTCCAGAGGTCTCTCAAACAATTATGTGGGTAAGTCTTTACAAAGATAATTCAGGTCGTAAAACACTTTGAAAGGCGCCCAGTTATGTTTTGTGTGCAAAACAAAAACACGCTTCTTCTCCAAAAGTATTTGCTGTTCAACCCGAGGGCAAATTTGCATGATAACGAAATACGCGTCACAGGTCATGTGAAGTCGCGAATGAGCCAATCAAATTGCAGGAAAAGGCGAAATGGGTCACGTGAAGAGCGAATACTTTGTTCGAAAATGGAGTTCGGGACGCGAATTTGGAAGTTTCGCCAGCGTAAACCGTAGTTTTTTCGTGATAGCACAATTAGCAGAATAATTAATGGAATAATTCAATAATTAGGGAGAAAATCGAAAAACAAAATCCATTACCGTGGTTAAAATAATAAACTAAACATTGAGTTTGAATTTAATTGCCATATACCCACATACAAAAATCATCACGTGACCTTCGCAGAATCTAATATTACTAGCCGGGGGCGCTCGCGTTTGCTCACTTCCCGGAGAGGGGCAAGTGAAAAAAACTTAATGTGGTTGGCGCACTTCGTTTGCGGCATTCGCCTACGCTCATGCCTCTTTCAACCCCACGTACGACGGGTTAGCTCGCTGTGCTCGCCTCTGTGGTTGGCGCACTTCATGCACTGCATTCGTCTACACTCATGCCTCTGCCTACTCCTCTTGTAACAGTTTGGCTCGCTTTGCTTGCCTGATAACCCCTTATCATAATTTGTTTATTAAAACTTTGGGCTTGTTTACATTAGGCCTAAGCGTCGCAAGCATGCCGAAGCAACAATGGCGGTCGCCTACTACGTAAACTACAACTATCTCACTCAAAAAACAAAACAAAGCTATCACCTGTGTTGTTTCCTGTAATTTTCCAGAGGTCTCTCAAACAATTAGCAAGTCTTTACAAAGATAATTTAGATCGTAAAACACTTTGAAAGGTGCCGTGTTATCCTTTGTGTTCAAAACAAAAACACGTGTCTTCTCCAAAAATACCTGCTGTTCAACCCGAGGGCAAATTTGCATGATAACGAAATACGCGTGACTGTTCACGTGAAGTCCCGAATGAGCCAATCAAATTACAGCAAAAAGTGAAACGGGTCACATGAACAGGGGATACTATGTTCGAAAATGGAGTTCGGGACGCGAATTTGGAAGTTTTGCCAGCGTAATCCGTAGTTTTTTCGTGATAGCACAATTAGCAAAATAATTAGTGGAATAATTCAAAATTTCAGGAGAAAATCGAAAAACAAAATCCATTACCCTGGTTAAATTAATAAATGAAGCATTCAGTGAGAATTTCATTGCCATATACCCACATACAAAAAAGTCTTTGTGATTACACGGTTTGCCGTTTCGGCCCATTGTTTTTGGGTGTTCGACCTATTGCTTCGGGTCGAATCTATTGTTTTTGGCAAGGAAAATGCGCCATCGCGTGACTCCGCAGAATATATATCTATATATAATAAAATGTGATCACACGTGACCCGGAGGGACCAAACAATGGGTCATTGTCTCCGGAACAATCGACGTTCGGAAAAACAATGGCAACGTTCCACCAAACAATGGGATCAAAGGAGCGGGACTTGATATCATGAAGGCTTTTTTTTGGGGTGCAAATAAGGGTGCAAATCGCCATAGAAATGATCGCTGCATTCTGCTCATCAAAGTAAACTATGTGGCTAATTTCTACTCCAAGCGGTTCGGGAGTTATGGCCCATTTTGTGGTGCGACTTTCTAGAAGGTTCGGCCGACCCAGTTAATGAGATGCAAAACGAGCAGGGAGAAGCAGGTGTTTTTTTAGTTGAACGCGCGGCAAGTTGCTCGGGTTTAAACGTGAATACGTGCCGGAAATGAATTGTAAAGACGTGTCAATTGTTGTCAAGACCTGTGGAAACAATTGGTGAACAATTATTTCAAGGTATTTCCTTTATTCAATTGTTTTTGGCTTTAAATAGCACGAGTTTTGTTTTGTTTAACCTCACGTTTTTCTTTCGGCTCGAGGGCCTAACCAAAACACGAAGACAATTTTGATTTTCTTGGGTCGTTCTGGGCCGATTTTGTCCATTTAAATTTTCGATAACTGTTTATTTACACGAGAACTAAAGTTATCTGGTGTTGTTATATTTGTTTTGTCAATTTTCCTCTGTTTTTCGACAGTTTTAGCCGAGTTTGGATTTTGCTGAAAAACACGAAATTTTCAAGCAACACGCCTGTGTTTTGCATTTGCGAAAATTAATATTTAACCTGCCAAAACTTTGTTTTTTTCACCCAAATACTTTCGATAAATGTTCACCAAGCTATTAGCTTCATGTTGATATATTCGTGGGCTCTGTAGGACAAAAATTGGCCACGTTAATTTAATTTGAAAGTTGGTGAATCGTGTTTTAAATGCTATTTTTTGCAAGGGTTTGATTTCACGGCTATTTTTGATGAAGAAAATCATGTCTTGGACTTCAAAAATGTACAACTAAAATTGTGAAAAGTATTTCAAATGCACCCAATTACTTTCGATATTTATTCGCCAAGGTATCAGCTTCATGTTGGTGTAATTTGAGTTCAAATGGACAAATTTTGACCAAGTTAGGGGAATTTTTGTGTTCTTAAAGTTGGCTGATGAATAAATTTTTCACGGGTTTTGTGTTGGGCTGCACTAAATACTCTCTTAAAATTCAAAACAACACTGTTAAGAAATGTGAATATAATTATCGGATTCGCTGTTTCCTTAGCTACAGTTTGATATATTTTTTATTACAGATTGAGTTTAAATTTTATTGTAAGGTATGTATTGTAAGGTATGTATTGTAGGGTATGTATTGTAGGGTATGTATTGTAGGGTATGTATGTAGGGTATGTATTGTAGGGTATGTATTGTAAGGTATGTAGTGTAGGGTATGTATTGTAGGGTATGTATTGTAGGGTATGTATTGTAGGGTATGTATTGTAGGGTTTGTATTGTAGGGTATGTATTGTAGGGTATGTTATGTAGGGTATGTATTGTCGGGTATGTATTGTAGGGTATGTTATGTAGGGTATGTATTGTAGGGTATGTATTGTAGGGTATGTATTGTAGGGTATGTATTGTAGGGTATGTATTGTAGGGTTTGTATTGTAGGGTGTGTATTGTAGGGTATGTATTTTAGGGTATGTATAGTAGGGTTTGTATAGTAGGGTATGTATTGTAGGGTATGTATTGTAGGGTTTGTATTGTAGGGTATGTATTGTAGGGTATGTATTGTAAGGTATGTATTGTAGGGTATGTATTGTAGGGTATGTATTGTAGGGTATGTTATGTAGGGTATGCTATGTAGGGTATTTATAGTAGGGTATGTATTGTAGGGTTTGTATTGTAGGGTTTGTATTGTAGGGTACGTATTGTAGGGTATGTATTGTAGGGTATGTATTGTAGGGTATGTTATGTAGGGTATGTATTGTAGGGTTTGTATTGTAGGGTTTGTATTGTAGGGTACGTATTGTAGGGTATGTATTGTAGGGTATGTATTGTAGGGTATGTTATGTAGGGTATGTATTGTAGGGTATGTATTGTAGGGTTTGTATTGTAGGGTATGTATTTTAGGGTATGTATTGTAGGGTAGGTATTGTAGGGTATGTATTTTAGGGTATTTATAGTAGGGTATGTATTGTAGGGTATGTATAGTAGGGTATGTTATGTAGGGTATGTATTGTAGGGTATGTATAGTAGGGTATATTATGTAGGGTATGCATTGTAGGGTATGTTATGTAGGGTATGTATTGTAGGGTATGTATCGTAGGGTATGTATTGTAGGGTATGTATTGCAGGGTATGTATGTATATATGTATGTTTGTATGGGCATGAGCGGCTGCGAATGCAGCGCGCGAAGCGCGCCCACCAGATAAAGCTGTTTTACTTGACGGGCTCCGGGGAGGGAGCGAAGAGACCGAACCCGGCTCATGTATGTATGTATGTATGTATGTATGTATGTATGTATGTATGTATGTATGTATGTATGTATGTATGTATGTATGTATGAGAATGAGCGGTAGCGAATGCAGCGCGCGAGGCGCGCCAACCAGATTAAGCTTTGTTTATTTGACGGGCTCCGGGGAGGGAGCGAAGCGGCCGAACCCGGCCCATGTATGTATGTAGGTATGTAGGTATGTATGTATGTAGGTATGTATGTATGTATGTATGTATGTATGGGCATGAGCGGGAGCGAATGCAGCGCGCGAAGCGCGCCAACCACATTAAGCTTTTTGAGCTTGATTGGCTCCAGGGGAGGGAGCGTAGCGACCGGGCCCCCGGCTAGTCTCTATTATATAATCTACGTCGACACGTGACCCCAACCCGCCAAACAATGCTCCATTGTCTCTCGAACAATCGACGTTCGACCAAACAATGGGATCAAAGGAATTTCGTTGTGAACACAAAGGCTTTTTTTTGCAGGTCATTAAAGGTTCGAATTGGTATAGAAATGATCGCTGCATTGTGCTGATGACAGTAAAGCTTTCCGCTAATTTCTAACCCCAGGGGTTCGGGACTTATGGCCCATTTTGTGTTCCGACTTTCTAGAAAGTTCCGCGGACAGAGTTAATGAGATGCAAAACGAGCAGGGAGAAGCACGTGTTTTTTTAGTTCAACGGGCGGCAAATTGCTCGGGTTTAAACGTGAATACCTGCCGGAATTCAATTGTAAAGACGTGTCAATTGTTGTCAAGACCTGTGGAGACAATGTGTGGACAATTATTTCAAGGTATTTCCTTTATTCAATTGTTTTTTGCTTTAAATAGCACGAGTTTTGTTTTGTTTAACCTCACGTTTTTCTTTCGGCTCGAGGGCCAACCAAAACACGAAAACAATTTTGATTTTCTCGGGTCGTTCTGGGCCGATTTTCTCCATTTAAACTTTCGATAACTGTTTATTTACACAAGAACTAAAGTTATATGGCTTTGTTTTTTTTGTTTTGTTGATTTTCCTCTCTGTTTTTGGACAGTTTTAGCCGAGTTTGGATTTTCCTGGAAAACACGAAATTTTCAAGCAACACGCGTGTGTTTTGCATTTGCGAAAATTAATATTTAACCTGCCAAAACTTTGTTTTTTTCACCCAAATACTTTCGATAAATGTTCGCCAAGCTATTAGCTTCATGTTGATATATTCGTGGGCTCTGTAGGACAAAAATTGGCCACGTTAAATTAATTTGAAAGTTGGTGAATCGTGTTTTAAATGCTATTTTTTGCAAGGGTTTGATTTCACGGCTATTTTTGATGAAGAAAATCATGTCTTGGACTTCAAAAATGTACAACTAAAATTGTGAAAAGTATTTCAAATGCACCCAATTACTTTCGATATTTATTCGCCAAGGTATCAGCTTCATGTTGGTGTAATTTGAGTTCAAATGGACAAATTTTGACCAAGTTAGGGGAATTTTTGTGTTCTTAAAGTTGGCTGATGAATAAATTTTTCACAGGTTTTGTGTTGGGCTGCACTAAATACTCTCTTAAAATTCAAAACAACACTGTTAAGAAATGTGAATATAATTATCGGATTCGCTGTTTCCTTAGCTACAGTTTGATATATTTTTTATTACAGATTGAGTTTAAATTTTATTGTAAGGTATGTATTGTAAGGTATGTATTGTAGGGTATGTATTGTAGGGTATGTATTGTAGGGTATGTATGTAGGGTATGTATTGTAGGGTATGTATTGTAAGGTATGTAGTGTAGGGTATGTATTGTAGGGTATGTATTGTAGGGTATGTATTGTAGGGTATGTATTGTAGGGTTTGTATTGCAGGGTATGTATTGTAGGGTATGTTATGTAGGGTATGTATTGTAGGGTATGTATTGTAGGGTATGTTATGTAGGGTATGTATTGTAGGGTATGTATTGTAGGGTATGTATTGTAGGGTATGTATTGTAGGGTATGTATTGTAGGGTTTGTATTGTAGGGTATGTATTGTAGGGTATGTATTTTAGGGTATGTATAGTAGGGTTTGTATAGTAGGGTATGTATTGTAGGGTATGTATTGTAGGGTTTGTATTGTAGGGTATGTATTGTAGGGTATGTATTGTAAGGTATGTATTGTAGGGTATGTATTGTAGGGTATGTATTGTAGGGTATGTTATGTAGGGTATGCTATGTAGGGTATTTATAGTAGGGTATGTATTGTAGGGTTTGTATTGTAGGGTTTGTATTGTAGGGTACGTATTGTAGGGTATGTATTGTAGGGTATGTATTGTAGGGTATGTTATGTAGGGTATGTATTGTAGGGTTTGTATTGTAGGGTTTGTATTGTAGGGTACGTATTGTAGGGTATGTATTGTAGGGTATGTATTGTAGGGTATGTTATGTAGGGTATGTATTGTAGGGTATGTATTGTAGGGTTTGTATTGTAGGGTATGTATTTTAGGGTATGTATTGTAGGGTAGGTATTGTAGGGTATGTATTTTAGGGTATTTATAGTAGGGTATGTATTGTAGGGTATGTATAGTAGGGTATGTTATGTAGGGTATGTATTGTAGGGTATGTATAGTAGGGTATGTTATGTAGGGTATGTATTGTAGGGTATGTTATGTAGGGTATGTATTGTAGGGTATGTATCGTAGGCTATGTATTGTAGGGGTATGTATTGCAGGGTATGTATGTATATATGTATGTTTGTATGGGCATGAGCGGCTGCGAATGCAGCGCGCGAAGCGCGCCCACCAGATTAAGCTTTTTTACTTGACGGGCTCCGGGGAGGGAGCGAAGAGACCGAACCCGGCTCATGTATGTATGTATGTATGTATGTATGTATGTATGTATGTATGTATGTATGTATGTATGTATGTATGAGAATGAGCGGTAGCGAATGCAGTGCGCGAGGCGCGCCAACCAGATGAAGCTTTGTTTATTTGACGGGCTCCGGGGAGGGAGCGAAGCGACCGAACCCGGCCCATGTATGTATGTAGGTATGTATGTATGTAGGTATGTATGTATGTATGTATGTATGTATGGGCATGAGCGGGAGCGAATGCAGCGCGCGAAGCGCGCCAACCACATTAAGCTTTTTGAGCTTGATTGGCTCCAGGGGAGGGAGCGTAGCGACCGGGCCCCCGGCTAGTCTCTATTATATAATCTACGTCGACACGTGACCCCAACCCGCCAAACAATGCTCCATTGTCTCTCGAACAATCGACGTTCGACCAAACAATGGGATCAAAGGAATTTCGTTGTGAACACAAAGGCTTTTTTTTGCAGGTCATTAAAGGTTCAAATTGGTATAGAAATGATCGCTGCATTGTGCTGATGACAGTAAAGCTTTCCGCTAATTTCTAACCCCAGCGGTTCGGGAGTTATGGCCCATTTTGTGTTCCGACTTTCTAGAAAGTTCCGCGGACAGAGTTAATGAGATGCAAAACGAGCAGGGAGAAGCACGTGTTTTTTTAGTTCAACGGGCGGCAAATTGCTCGGGTTTAAACGTGAATACCTGCCGGAATTCAATTGTAAAGACGTGTCAATTGTTGTCAAGACCTGTGGAGACAATGTGTGGACAATTATTTCAAGGTATTTCCTTTATTCAATTGTTTTTTGCTTTAAATAGCACGAGTTTTGTTTTGTTTAACCTCACGTTTTTCTTTCGGCTCGAGGGCCAACCAAAACACGAAAACAATTTTGATTTTCTCGGGTCGTTCTGGGCCGATTTTCTCCTTTTAAACTTTCGATAACTGTTTATTTACACAAGAGCTAAAGTTATATGGCTTTGTTTTTTTTGTTTTGTTGATTTTCCTCTCTGTTTTTGGACAGTTTTAGCCGAGTTTGGATTTTGCTGGAAAACACGAAATTTTCAAGCAACACGCGTGTGTTTTGCATTCGGGAAAAATAAGTTTTAACCTGCCACAACTTTGTTTTTTTCACCCAAATACTTTCGATAAATGTTCGCCAAGCTATTAGCTTCATGTTGATATTTTCGTGGGGTGTGTAGGACAAAAATTGGCCACGTTAATTTAATTTGAAAGTTGATGAATCGTGTTTTAAATGCTATTTTTTTCAAGGGTTTGATTTCAGGGCTATTTTTGATCAACAAAATCATGTCTTGGACTTCAAAAATGTACAACTAAAATTGCGAAAAGCATTTCAAATGCACCCAATTGCTTTCGATACTTATTTGCCAAGGTATCAGGTTCATGTTGGTGTAATTTGAGTTAAAATGGACAAAGTTTGACCAAGTTAGGGGAATTTTTGTGTTTTTAAAATTGGCTGATGAATAAATTTTTTCACGGCTTTTGTCTTGGGCTGCACTAAATACTCGCTTAAAATTCAAAACAACACTGTTAAGAAATGTGAATATTTTTATCGGATTCGCTGTTTTCTTAGCTACAGTTTGATATAATTTTTATTAGAGATTGAGTTTAAATTTGCCAGGATTGATTAAATTTTTGAAGGCAACTTTTTTTTTCAAACTTCACACTGAAGCTATCAACCTTCGGCTTTCAGGGGGGCGGCACGGTGGGCGCTGGGCGGTCGATTGCCGGGGGGGAGATCCGACCTCCCACCTTTACTTTCTTTAGAAATGTTGCGTCGTAGTATGTATTGTAGGGTATGTATTGTAGGGTATGTATTGTAAAGTATGTATTGTAGGGTATGTATTGTAGGGTATGTATTGTAGGATATGTATAGTAGGGTTTGTATTGTAGGGAATGTATTGTAGGGTATTTATTGTAGGGTATGTATTGTATGGTATTTATTGTAGGGTATGTATTGTAGGGTGTATTGTAGGGTATGTATAGTAGGGTATTTTATGTAGGGTATGTATTGTAGGGTATTTATTGTAGGGTATTTATTGTAGGGTATGTATTGTAGGGTATTTATTGTAGGGTATGTAGTGTAGGGTATTTATTGTAGGGTATGTATTGTAAGGTATTTATTGTAGGGTATGTATTGTAGGGTATGTATTGTAGGGTATGTATTGTAGGGTATGTATTGTAAGGTATGTATTGTAGGGTATGTATTGTAGGGTATGTATTGTAGGATATGTATAGTAGGGTTTGTATTGTAGGGAATGTATTGTAGGGTATTTATTGTAGGGTATGTATTGTATGGTATTTATTGTAGGGTATGTATTGTAGGGTGTATTGTAGGGTATGTATAGTAGGGTATTTTATGTAGGGTATGTATTGTAGGGTATTTATTGTAGGGTATTTATTGTAGGGTATGTATTGTAGGGTATTTATTGTAGGGTATGTAGTGTAGGGTATTTATTGTAGGGTATGTATTGTAAGGTATTTATTGTAGGGTATGTATTGTAGGGTATGTATTGTAGGGTATGTATTGTAGGGTATGTATTGTAAGGTATGTATTGTAGGGTATGTATTGTAGGGTATGTATTGTAGGGTATGTATAGTAGGGTTTGTATTGTAGGGTATGTATTGTAGGGTATTTATTGTAGGGTATGTATTGTATGGTATTTATTGTAGAGTATGTATTGTAGGGTATGTATTGTAGGGTATGTATAGTAGGGTATGTTATGTAGGGTATGTATTGTAGGGTATTTATTGTAGGGTATTTATTGTAGGGTATTTATTGCAGGGTATGTATTGTAAGGTATTTATTGTAGGGTATGTATTGTAGGGTATGTATTGTAGGGTATGTATTGTAGGGTATGTTGTGTAGGTTATGTATTGTAAGGTATGTATTGTAGGGTATGTATAGTAGGGTTTGTATTGTAGGGTATGTATTGTAAGGTATGTATTGTAGGGTATGTATAGTAGGGTTTGTATTGTAGGGTATGTATTGTAGGGTATGTATTGTAGGGTATGTATGGTAAGGTATGTATTGTAGGGTATGTATTGTAGGGTATTTATTGTAGGGTATTCATTGTAGGGTATGTATTGTAAGGTATTTATTGTAGGGTATGTATTGTAGGGTTTGTATTGTAGGTTATGTATTGTAGGGTATGTATTGTAGGGTATGTATTGTAGGGTTTGTATTGTAGGGTATGCATTGTAGGGTATGTCTTGTAGGATATGTATTGTAGGGTATGTATGTATGTATCGGCATGAGCGGCAGCGAATGCAGCGCGCGAAGCGCGCCAACCAGATTAAGCTTTGTCTACTTGACGGGCTCCGGGGAGGGAGCGAAGCGACCGAACCCGGCCCATGTATGTATGTATGTATGTATGTATGTATCGCGCGGCGTAGGGGCCAAAAATCTTTCGTCGCACTGTCGTTTGTCGCAAATTGCAACCACGGAACCTAGGTTTTGCCGTCGCAAACATTTTCCGCCGACGACCCTCAGGACTCGTGGTGGAGATTTCCGACCACGACACATAGGTGTTGTATTTTATTATCGTATTTTATTCAAAACGATGACACCTAGGTGTCGTCGTCGCATAATTTTACGGCGACAACACCTAGGTGTCGTGGTCGGTTGACGGCTCATAATCCACGACGACGAAATCCGGTTTTCCGTCGCACCCTCGTTTTCGAATCGAATGGAGCACGTTTCTATTTACTTCCTCGTTCAACTTTCGAGTTAGATTCAGTGGTTAGATCCATCTTTGGGACCAATATGGAAGACGACGTAACGGAATTAAAGGAGGCTTTGCAGACTGCAACGGATATAATTTCGCATTGTACGAGACAGCTAGATGCAAGCAGCAATGTCAATGAGCCAAAAATTCCAATGAGAAGACCCTTGCCTATTGGTGCTTCAGCATCAACACCTCCAGTGGCTGCTAGGCCTATGCCTGCTCGTCATAGTAGTTCGTTTGAAGAAGTTTCTTCAAAAGATAGGGCTGGAAGGGCGGAAAAAATTTTTAGGTAAGTGTAATCCTAAATCCAGGGTTAAATCTACCCAAAGTGAGACTGGGAGCTGGAGCTCTCCAGGTCAGTTGATTTGCTATAATAATTTTAAAATCAAATTCTAGGGAGGCTTTTCCGGCCCTGAAATCAAGGAAAATAAAGCATGCTGAGCAAAGACAGCTGCTACATTCAATAATTCCATTTCCTCTGCGTGAAACATGGACACATGATTTTTGTTGTTTGCCCGAGATTTCACAGGATTCAACACCTTCAGCCAAACAATCAGAGGCATTAAATAGAGCTGGGCTTGGGAAAACAAAGATCAAGTTTGAAAACAGAAATTTCAATCACGCAGATGTATGTGACAAACTTGAAGCAATTTTTCCACAGCTGAAATTTGCTGGTGGATTCACTTTGCACAGGGCCAAAGCTGGTGGTCAAAATAGGCAATTACATCCACTGATTACTGAATGGTATGATATTAAGAGTTTGAAAGCTGAGGTGTCTGGTTCTGCTTGCCTGTACATCAAACCTTTGCAACATGACCTTGATCTTTCAAAGCCAAAGGAAGTAAGTATACAGTATATTGTTTGTACTATCTGTTTGACCATGTTAAATAATTCAGTGTATAATAAATGCAAAAACAGTACAATGTGCAAAATTACACTGCCCAGCAATTAAGTTTTTCACACATTTTTTGTATCAATAGTTAATGATGATATTTTTTATATACCCAGGTACCAAAGATTGTTTCTCCTATGGTGGTATGCCTTAATTGCAAGCAGCAAGTACCAATATGTGATTTTGCTGACCACAAACAAAATTGCATTTCAAAGCCTGCAAAAAGGTAAACATTTATTGATACACCTATGTACGTATATATTACTTTTTTATTTTAAAAGTAACCTAGCCTGGAACCTAGTATGAACTTTTTTATTTTGACTCAATTTTAGTAAAAGTTTGCAAAAGTTTCTTTTATTTTACCAAATTTTAATACATTATGCCACACAATCTGCTTTGGTTTGTATTTTTGTATTGCATGTTATTAATGTGGTATTGTATTTATCTGTATTGTAATTGTGTAGAAAGAATCCACTAAATGAGCATGAGTACCTGGTTATTACCATTGTTTCATGTAGGCATTAATTGCTATTTTATAGGAAGTCATTTGAAGTTATCACAATTGATGAAACAAAAGAGAAGGAGACAGGTGTAAGTATTAAGTATGTCATTTAAATGTTTCTCCAGATGTACAGTGCATGTACAGCACAGATTTTGTCAGGCCACATTGGGCCGATCATAGAATATTTTTCCCCAATAGACCCAGTATGTTTTTGTGCCCTGGTTATTTATTTTTATGGCTTTATTGCTTTTGGTGTGATTTTGATGGGCATTGATTTTTGGGTGTCTGAAAACATCCCTGTCATGTTCATATTAATGTATACTCATTGGGATTTAACTACTGGTTTATACTATATTATTATATACATCATGAAACAATTGATAATTTTATGTTAATGTATTCTATCAGAATACCGTTGAAACCGAAAGTTTGACGACAGATTTCGATCCAGACATCTTTTTCAATGACGCAAAAGGAAGGGGTATTGATCGTGATGTTAAAGGTGCTTCTGCAAATGATGATGTGGATCTTGATGTTCTTCGCCAACGCAGAATATCATTTCTTGAGCAGCAGCAATCGTCACCTTCAATTTCAACAGCTGTTGGAGCTGGCACCGAAGAGCAAGATGAGCAAAACACAGAAATTGAAAATATTCTGCCAAGTGAGGAAGAAAAGGTTGATTTGAATGTACACAGGTCCACTCTCAGACAGGACATGATAAAACTGTTTATGCAAGATTACTACAAAAAAGTTAACTTTATTGTATACAACGGTAACGGAGATGTTGAGCCTGGTGTTGGGGATGGCGTGGCAAGAGATGTGTATGCTTCCTTTTGGAAGGAGGTGGCGGATTCATTATTGATTGGCCAGGCTCATCGCGTTCCTTATGTCAGGCATGATTTGTATGTGCAGGAATGGGAGGCTGTAGGTCGGATACTTCATTTGGCTTACTCTCAATATAGCTATTTTCCTCTGATTCTGTCAAGTGCTTTTGTGTGTTTTATTCTTTTTGATATGGTGCCACAAGATATTCTGCTTGAATCTTTTTATCTATATCTGGCACCTGATGAAAGTGACACACTGAAACAAAGCATTCAAGATTTTGACACTTGTGATGAAGACGAGCTGATGGATGTTTTGGATCGTTTCAAATGTCGAAGACAGGTAAAGGCATCAAACATCAAGGAGATAGTTCTGGAGCTTGCTACACAGGAGTTGATTCAGAAGCCTCATCTGATGACCACAGCAATGCGACCATCCTTCCTCAAGCTGAAGGAATTCAAGCCATTTCAGAACCCTGAAAATGTACGGGAATTCTACAATTCCAAATCACCAACACCACAAAAAGTTCTGAATTTAATGAAGGCTTCGCCGCAAAATGACCGAGAGCGGGAAATGATTTCGTTTCTTCAACGCTATATAAGGGGCCTGGATTCCTCACAGCTTCAGAAGTTTCTCAGATTTACAACCGGTGCAGACGTTATTTCTGTTGAAAAGATTGAGGTCAGTTTTGTGTTTTTAGAAGGTTTGGCCAGAAGGCCGGTTGCCCGCACATCCACCCCACTTTTGGAGCTGCCAAACACCTACGAAAATTTTTGTCAACTGCGAGAGGATTTTCAAAATGTTTTGGCTGCTGGGGACTGGCAATTTGACTTTGTTTGACTTAGGTGCAGATGCCAAATTGACGATTAGGTAATTGAATCAGTAAACTCTTAAACAGTACATGTTGATTACTTTATGTTTTTGTAAAATCAAGTGCATTTTTGTTAGAAATCCTATTCTTTTAACAGAAATTAGCTTTTATATTTTTCAATCGACTCTCAATTTATGAATGTTACAGAAAAGGTTGCCCTTGAAAAACAAATCTATAGAGAGTGAGATGATTTAAGTATTTACATATTCTAACGCCCTCATGTATATATCCATGCCAAAAGAAGAACTCTGTAGTTCTGGGTGAACGTCTTCATTTAAACGATTAAAAACTGCTTCATTGAAAGGACATTTAATATCATTAACGATAACACCATTCTCGTTGTTACTCTCGTCATCTGGATTTTGCGATGGACCCTCCCAATCGATTCCGTATTCCACAGCTTCCTCCTAAAAAACCAATGAACATTACGTTGCAGGGTAGGCGGGCAAGGACGCTAACTGTTCTGAACAGAACAAATTTACGGGGTATAGAAAACCGTTACCGCTATGTACATTATATAATTTCTGGTTGGGTGTTGCTGATACTTTTCAAACGAGATATCTAATTGGATGACTTATTATATATATATATACATAAATTTCTAATGTTGGTATTTAGTCTTATCCAAGTTGAGTTTTGTTATCATTGTCAATTATCATATTCGTTTATTTCAATGGCTGTTTAGTGTAAATTGTTCGAAGCTAAAAATCCATTTCACCACATCGTTTTTATGACAAATGGGCAGAAAAAGAGAAAATATTTCTTAGACCGTAAAAACTATTTTCAAAATATTTCAATTTTTCACGGAAAGAAAGCTACACTCACATTATTTTCTGGCTCCCAAATCTCTTCTGCAATTCTTGACCCCTCCAAACCATTAATATCATGTAGTCCAGAAAT
Source organism: Sanderia malayensis (assembly GCA_013076295.1). NCBI lineage: Eukaryota > Metazoa > Cnidaria > Scyphozoa > Semaeostomeae > Pelagiidae > Sanderia > Sanderia malayensis. Next base: position 3,412 of record RQOL01000425.1, on the reverse strand, counting down.
CCATAGCTGATTCGGAGTTGCATTCTTCTCAGAACTAAGCTTATGGCAGTTCCAGCCAAAGGAGAATTCCGTCAAATGTCAATTAATTCTTGGAAGAAAGACATAGTGCAGGATAAACAGCTCATTTTCATCGTCGACGTTTAGGATACCTGCTATTTCCATCTGCGCAAACAGGTTATAGTAAATGCATATTACGCCAAGCTAAACATCGACCCATAGACGTTCGATTCGCTGATTATGTATGCTTTTGCCAGTTATAAAACTACCCCTGTCTGGTCCACGACTGGGGTGATTTAGCATGTACCATGCAACATCCACATTTTCGACTCCCATATCTCCACGAACTCTGGAAGGTAGACCATATGTGTTGACTGCATTTTGGAATAATTGTCACGGCTTTTGTCCTGGGCTGCACTAAATAATCGCTTAAAATTCAAAACAACACTGTTAAGAAATCTGAATATTTTTATCGGATTCGCTGTTTTCTGAGCTACAGTTTGATATAATTTTTATTAGAGATTGAGTTTAAATTTTCCAGGATTAATTAAATTTTTGAAGGCAAATTTTTTTTTCAAACTTCTCACTGAAGCTATCAACCTTCAGCTTTCAGGGGGGCGGCAGGGTGGGCGCTGGACGGTCGATTGCCAGGGGGGAAGATCCGACCTCCCACCTTTACTTTCTTTAGAAATGTTGCGTCGTAGTATGTAGTGTGGGGTATGTGTTGTAGGGTATGTATAGTAGGGTATGTATTGTAGGGTATGTTATGTAGGGTATGTATTGTAGGGTATGTATTGTAGGGTATGTATTGTAGGGTATGTATTGTAGGGTATGTATTGTAGGGTATGTATTGTAGGGTATGTATTGTAGGTTATGTATTGTAGGGTATGTATTGTAGGGTATGTAGGTAGGGTATGTATTGTAGGGTATGTATTGTAGGGTATTTATTGTAGGGTATGCATTGTAGGGTATGTATTGTAGGGTATGTATTGTAGGGTTTGTATTGTAAGGTATGTATTGTAGGGTATGTATTGTAGCGTGTGTATTGTAGGGTATGTATTGTAGGGTATGTATTGTAGGGTATGTATTGTAGGGTATGTATTGTCAGGTATGTATTGTAGGGTATGCATTGTACGGTATGTATTGTAGGGTATGTATTGTAGGGTATGTATTGTAGGGTATGTATTGTAGGGTATGTAGGTAGGGTATGTATTGTAGGGTATGTATTGTAGGGTATGTATTGTCAGGTATGTATTGTAGGGTATGCATTGTACGGTATGTATTGTAGGGTATGTATCGGAGGGTATGTATTGTAGGGTATGTTATGTAGGGCATGTATTGTAGGGTATGTATTGTTGGGTTTGTATTGTAGGTTATGTATTGTAGTGTATGTATTGTATGGTATTTATTGTAGGGTATGTATTGAAGGGTATGTATTGTAGGGTATGTACAGTAGGGTATGTTATGTAGGGTATTTATTGTAGGTTATGTATTGTATGGTATGTATTGTAGGGTATGTTATGTAGGGCATGTATTGTAGGGTATGTATTGTTGGGTTTTTATTGTAGGTTATGTATTGTAGGGTATATATTGTATGTATGTATGTATGTATGGGCATGAGCGGGAGTGAATGCAGCGCGCAAAGCGCGCCAACCACATTAAGCTTTTGTTGCTTGGGGGCTCCGGGGAGGGAGCATAGCGACTGGGCCCCCGGCTAGTCTATATATCATAAAATGTGATGACACGTGACCCGGAGGGACCAAGCAATGGGTCATTGTCTCCGGAACAATCAACGTTCGAAAAAACAATGGCAACATTCCATCAAACAATGGGATCAAAGGAGCGGGGCTTGATATCATAAAGGCTTTTTTTTGGGGTGCAAATAAGGGTGCAAATCGGCATAGAAATGATCGCTGCATTCTGCTCATGAAAGTAAACTATGTGGCTAATTTCTACTCCAAGCGGTTCGGGAGTTATGGCCAATTTTGTGGTGCGACTTTCTAGAAAGTTTGGGCGACCCAGTTAATGAGATGCAAAACGAGCAGGGAGAAGCAGGTGTTTTTTTAGTTGAACAGGTGGCAAGTTGCTCGGGTTTAAACGTAAATACGTGCCGGAAATGAATTGTAAAGACGTGTCAATTGTTGTCAAGACCTGTGGAAACAATTGGTGAACAATTATTTCAAGGTATTTCCTTTATTCAATTGTTTTTGGCTTTAAATAGCACGAGTTTTGTTTTGTTTAACCTCACGTTTTTCTTTCGGCTCGAGGGCCTAACCAAAACACGAAGGCAATTTTGATTTTCTTGGGTCGTTCTGGGCCGATTGGGTCCATTTAAACTTTCGATAACTGTTTATTTACACGAGAACTAAAGTTATCTGGTGTTGTTATATTTGTTTTGTCGATTTTCCTCTGTTTTTGGACAGTTTTAGCCGAGTTTGGGTTTTGCTGGAAAACACGAATTTTTCATGCAACACGTGTGTGTTTTGCATTTGCGAAAACTAACTTTAAACCTGCCAAAACTTTGTTTTTTTACCCAAATACTTTCGATAAATGTTCGCCAAGCTATTAGCTTCGTGTTGGTGTAATTTGAGTTCAAATGGACTAATTTTGACCAAGTTAGGGAGATTTTTATGTTTTGAAAGTTGCCTGATGAATAAATTTTTTCACGGCTTTTGTCTTGGGCTGCACTAAATACTCCCTTAAAATTCAAAACAACACTGTTAAGAAATGTTAATATTTTAATCAGATTCGCTGTTTTCTTAGCTACAGTTTGATATATTTTTTATTAGACATTGATTTTAAATTTTCCAGGATTGATTACATTTTTGAAGGCAACTATTTTTTTCCAAACTTCACACTGAAGTTATCAACTTTCAGAAACGGCTTTTGGGGGGGCGGCAAGGCGGGCGCTGCCAAGGGGGAAGATGTAGCGTTTGTATTCTAGGGTATGTATTGTAGGGTATGTATTGTAGGTTATGTATGGTAGGGTATGTATTGTAGGTTATGTATGGTAGGGTATGTATTGTAGGGTATGTAGTGTAGGTTATGTATTGTAGGGTATGTAGTGTAGGGTATGTATTGTAGGGTATGTTATGTAGGGTATGTATTGTAGGGTATGTATGTAGGGTATGTATGTAGGGTATGTATGTATGTATGTATGTATGTATGTATGTATGTATGTAAGATATGTATGTAGGGTAGGTATGTATGTATGTAGGGTATGTATGTATGTATTTATGTATGTAGGGTATGTATATTATGTATAATATTTATATATAGTATATAGGGTATGTATTGATGTATATATTTATGTAAGTATCTATAGTAAGTATGTTAAAATTAATATGTAATGCTTCTATTTCTAACTTTTGTAATTCTTCAAAAAAGATCACTGCAAAACAGACACTGTCCTTCT